>ML813434.1:66062-114876 GCA_009831015.1 Picea engelmannii | reverse complement strand
AACAATCGTCCATAGAGATAGGCAACCCCATTATTTCATTAACATTGTTGCAGTCAAGTCGCGGAAATCCTAGTTCCGAAGTCATCTTTATAGATGATCTTACCCCGATTTCAGCTGAAGAAATTCCTCCTTCGGACTTCTTTTTCAGCAAGAAGAGGAGGGCCATAGTTAAACGAGAAACACATCAGAAATATGGTGCAACAATCAAAATTCAAAGAATGATGTATGATGGGCAGGGCCTAGATGATTCATAATTTTCTAAGGAAATGGAAGGTTCATTAGGTGCCTTTCCCACGACCAATCAGTGGTCAGTAGAAAATCTAGTTGAGCAGCTCAAACAGAGAAACCTATTGGTAGGGAAATTGCAAGACCAGATAATGACTCTGGAATAGGATGTGAGAAATAATATGAACAAAGAGTTTGAACAAGTCAGATCCTATGATAGACATCAGATCCAACAACTGAAAGCTAACCTTGATGAGCTCTATCAAAATTCACAGGATAACAGAGGATTTTTCACTCAATAGGAAGAATTAATCAATCAATTATAAGCCAAGATAGACTTGACTGAAGGTACATCAATAGATATGGCATCTTTCCAGGCTCAAGCACTGGAAGTACATGAAAAGCTAGAATCAACCCAACAAGATCACTTTACAAAAGTAGAATCTATCCAAAATTGTTACCAAGTAGTAGATCTTTCCCTGAAGAACATCTATATTAAAGAAAGAGAAGCTCGCTCATCTCGGGATAAGTTTCAAGAGGCCATATTGCTGGTACCAAAAGATGATATATCAAAAGTTCCTCGACTGTCTCTTTCTGAGCAAACTAGAGGTGACATAATTTTGAAGGCCTCGGAAACAAATGTGGTCGAAAGGAAAAGATTGGCCAGAGAGGTAAACGAAGCTTGTCTAGAAGCATTATCTTCACTAGACAAAGGGATACTTGATGTTTAATGAATACTATCTCTGAATCCCTGGGACAAATTGACATAGAAAAGAACCAATATAATTCCAGTACAAGCAAAGAAGAAGCCTTGATGACCAACCAGAAAATGAATCAAATTGATCTTCTCCAAATAAATAAATGGATAGTAAACCCAAGCTTACAGTTACAGGCCACATCTTTAGGAGAAAAGAAGATACAAGAAAATTTGCCTTAGGTAGAAAGGAAGTTGTACACTTTTAATGCAAATGAAGAAACTAAACCTTCTGGGTTGGTGGTAAAGTTAGTGAGTAGATGCATCCAATGTGTCGAATATGGTAAAGAAAGCACATCTGGAAGAAAGTAAGAAAATGTGCACATACTACTCATACAAGTGAATATTGCACACCAACTGTCTCCAGGATAAAGGATGAGGAGAAGAAACGTCTCTACTAGAAGATGAAGAGACAAAGGAGAAGGCTAATGGAACTTTTCAGTTTTTACATGTTGTAATCTTATTCAAAAATATTTACTATTTTTAAATTATGAGAAGTCCAACCGTTTGGGGGTTGTGACAGTTTTGTATAAAGGCATAGATTGAATATATATCGAGGGTTGCTTCTTGCCGATTGTAATAGAGAAAAATCTCCTTATAGAGTATTAATACAAGTGTAGACAGAGATTCCAAGTTTTGTTCAATCTGGGTTATGCGTTTCTTTTGTTTTCCCTTTCTCGGCATTTCTTTATGTATTCCTTGATATATGTTTGATTTCAATTTAGTAAAACAACTACTGTAATCTTATTGTATCGGTAATTTATTAAGTAAACAACTTTTCCTCTGCATTTACTGTGAGTAAATTAAGACCTGCTTGTTGTGTGGGTTACTGTATTTTATGCTTTATTCAAGGTTACATTATCTATTTTCTTCTACTGCAACAAAGCGAGACTCTTCAGTAATTGATTCCTTGCTTTGTTTTACAGTTGTGTATCTTTCTCTCACACCTTTCAATATTACAATTTCGACTCAGACATGAAATACGACCTTTGTGCTGTCGAATTGTTAATTTCATTTAAGGAATTTTTCTCATATAACTAAGGTAGAAAAATCACTTTAAAAACACACTCTCTTAAACTTTCCTAATGCCTGAAATTATTCTTTGAGCCTTAAGTTTAATCTCAAGACCAACATCTTTTTGGCGTCGTTGTCGGGGATGGAGAAACAAAGTTATTTTTCCTTAGGAAAACGACAAGGTAAGATTATATCTTTGATAGTGAACAAAGATTGAATACTATATCAAGGCTATTTTTATCTTTCACTTGGCGACTCCACCACAGATAATTTGGCATTCGGTCAAAAGAATACTAGAAAGAACCCAGACGATCAACAGACCACACCTATATCCAATCCCGAAAGGTTGTTAAAACCAAAGGGATACCTCAAGTCGACTATCGCATCAGAAGGTAAAAAATACCAACCCAAAGTTGCCCAATTCAATACTAAGGTTATGGTTGAATAATTAACTCCTGAAGAGAATTTTAAACAAACACCCTCTACAGAGGCCTCAACTAGCAAGTCTAATGTTAGTTGTAAGAACCTGGAGGTAGTTGCACCCAAAATAAAGATTGAGATTGATCCTTCTGATACTACAAACAATCTGAATAAAATGTCATCTTCTACACCCATTGTCGTTAATTTTCCGTCTACCCCATCCTCGCCAGAAGTAAAGGTTTCAGTTCTCCAAAACCCTGAAGAGAATATTGTATACCCTGATTTGTCCCATGTCGGTTCACCCATCTATACATATTGTAAGTTTGAAGAAACCATTCCACGTTTTCCTTTCCCTCCTCTTCTAGAATTTGCATCTCCTAACGATCATTTTATAGATTTCCCTTCGCCACATCCCGAGGAAGTTGAAGGTCACCACTTCGGTCACTAGAAGTTTTCGAAAACCCTCTTTTTAATTCTTGAAGTTCATCCCCTAGACTTCTAATGGCTGCTGCTAGAGGAGGTGGTGTTGGAGTTGGAGGAGTAGGTGGTCAAGGACCACCTCCACCCCCTAGAATTTTTGCCAAAGTAGATGACATATACGCCCCTTTGGTCCTTCCTCCCATCCTTCATGATTTACCTGAAAATTATGTGAAGAATTTACCAAAATTTACGGGAGAAGGAGATTTAACTGCCACAGAGCACATAACCGTTTTCGATCAGTTCACTGATATCCTTGGAATTGAACATGAGGATGTTTATTCAAGGATTTTAGTGAAAAATTTCGAAGGACAAGTAAGAATCTGGTTTCGAGGACTCCCGGTAGGATCCCTATGGTCATACGGTGATTTAGAAAATGCATTTTTAAGACAGTGGGGAGAAAAGAAAGACCATATTTACTATTTGACTGAATTCGAGGCATTGAGAAAAATGAATTTTGAGTCGTTTCCTGAATTTACTCAGATATTTAACAAACTTTATCATAATATCCCAGCCGAAGTTAAACCCTCTCAAACTTCAACAAAGGTAACTTTCGTAGGGGCTTTTGAACCTGATTTTTCCCTACTTCTAAGAGAAAGAAGATCAACTACTCTAACAGGAATGCAAGATGATGCCATAGAAATTGAATCAAACATGATGGCGTCTGGTAAACTAAAATCCAAGGTTGAGACAGGGACCAAATAATCCAAATGCTTCAGGGAACAAGCAGGATCGTCCGAATCTGGGAGGTCTGCAGAAGAAAAAATGGATGACATGGTTAAGATAATCAAATATTTTTCAAACAAAATCTCCATAATGGAACTAGATCAAGCCAAACTTGATCCATTCGCTAGAAAATATTTTAGGAGGAATCCTAACCCCCAAACCCAACAGAGGCAAGTAAAAAACAAAGATCAAAAAATCCAAGCCCCGTTTAAAACATAAAATTTTATAGGAGATGATATGAAAAATTGTGAGGGGCTAGAAGAAGATATAAACAACCTTAGTGATGACGATCATGAACCTCGTCTAACTAGACATGATTATGAAATATCTCTAGACCAAGAACCCCTGTTTAGTAATGAAGAAAGTATAAATAATCTGGGAGAGTCTGCATACCAAGGAATCACCGACTCCATAATGGTCAAGCTTCAAAAGAAGTATAATTTGAGGCCTAGAGAAACAAATACTATAAGTGTTCTACCAAAAAATATTTTATCAAGAAATAAAGCGAATGAGGCAGTTGTTACTAAACCTCTAATTGAAAAACAAGCTACCCGAGCAAAAACAGTTGAAACCAGAGAAACACATACTAAGAAGATGAAGACCACGGAAGCAAAAGCTTCAAATAGAGAAGTCGAAAAAAAAACTGGAGGTTTCAGTTTAGAGAATGAAATAAATAAGATTAAAATCCACATGCCTTTGGTTGAGCTCGCTAAGAATCCAATTTATAAAAAACAGATTGCTAAAATGATAATTTTTTCTGATGTTGAATCTCATGCATACGTGATCAATCTGGAAGATGAAAGACAAACCATTATGTTTGGTCGACACATTGAAAGTACCAAGGATTATAGCGCTCCATTTTATATTACATTGACCGTGCATGAACACTTACTTCACAATTGCATGCTAGATTATGGGGCTTCTCATAACTTAATGCCCAAAGTTATTATGGAAAAGTTAGGCCTTGAAATCACTATACCTTATCAGGACTTATATTCTTTTGATTCCAGAAAGTTTAAGTGTATGGGAATGATCAAGGATCTAGTTGTGAATCTTGCACAGATTCCTATAAAGAGTATCCTTATGGATGTAGTTGTTTTTTACGTCCCTTCCAAGTATGGCATGCGTCTATCTAGGTCTTGGGGTGCAAAATTAGGAGGATCACTTCAACTGGACATGACATACGCTATGATCCATATTTTTTATGGACAATTTACTCGACTTTACAGGGAGACTAGACCGACATACACTATAAGTGACCCCCAAAACCCAAACAATTATCCAATCTATGTTGCCGATCAGGATCTAGGAAATTGTATTTTATCCATAGACGATGATTTTGAAGAATGTATAGAAGAAGAAAACAAAAAAATAGAAAAACCAAAGAAAAATGTAAATAGTAGAGGAGTATGGAAAATGTTTTTTGATGGTGCTTCATCCTACGAAGGAGCAGGAGCTGGAGTGTTATTTGTTGCACCCGGAGATGAATACATCATCCCCTTTTCATACAGATTATAGTGGGAAATTGATTATACAAATAATTTATGTGAGTAGGAGGCTATGGTCTTAGGATTAGAAGCTTCTAGGAAACTAAAAATTGAAAATCTAATAGTCTATGGTGATGCAGAAATTATTGTAAAAAAAATAAAGCAGTAATATCAAGCTAAACATCAAAGGCTAAGGTCATACAAAAATTGCACCTGGGATCTGATTGAGAATTTCTTCTCGTCATTTAACATTCATCACATTCCCATAATGGAAAATCAACATGCATACTCCTTGGCCAAACCAGCTACGATGTTTATGCCACCTATTGTCCTAAAGATGAAGTATCATGTAGAAATGAGACACGAACCTTCAATCCCAAATAATGTGC
Organism: Picea engelmannii; assembly: GCA_009831015.1. Classification (NCBI taxonomy): domain Eukaryota; kingdom Viridiplantae; phylum Streptophyta; class Pinopsida; order Pinales; family Pinaceae; genus Picea; species Picea engelmannii. Next base: position 109,384 of record ML813434.1, on the reverse strand, counting down.
AACACTGGAAAGTCTTTGAAGATGACAAGCAGATTAAACAGTTTATAGAAATGGTTGATGAATTCTCTGAGACCCATATAGATCAAGAAAACTAGAACGATCCTATCTAGATCATGCAGGAAGGAGAAGATCCTGAAAAGTTCCAAGATGAGATCGTGAATCACCGAATGCTTGTACTTAAGAACAATCAGATCCCCAGAGGTCTGATACCCTTAGAGAGATTGTTTGACCAAGATGACATACCCTTGGAATATACCCTATGAACTCACCCCGAGGAGGCTGAAGACTGTGACATAGGAACTAAATAAGAGCCTAAGATAGTCAAATTATCTAAGTACCTTCCAGTCGAGGAGAAGAATACATATGTTGAACTTCTTAAAAAGTATAAAGACGTCTTTGCCTGGTCCTATGATGATTTAAAAACTTATGATACCTCTGTAATTGAACATAAGATTCCTTTGAAGCATGGTATCAAAAATTTTAGACAGAAGCTGAGACAGATCAATCCTATCCTCTTGCCAGTAATAGAAAGAGAAGTCGAGAAAATTCTCGACGCAAAGATTATCGTCCCACTTAGGTATTCTGAATGGGTATAAAATTTGGTACCCGTTAGGATGAAAAGTGGAGAAATAAGGCTTTGTGTAGATTTCAGGAATTTGAATCGGTCATCCTTGAAAGACAACTACCCACTGAAAAAAATGGATCATGTCCTGGAAAAAGTAGTTGGAGCTAATAGAATGTCTATGATTGATGGTTTTTCCAGGAACAACCAATTTTTTGTCCATGAAGATGCTAAAGAAAAAACTGCATTCACTGCTCCGTGGGGAACTTTCATGTATGATAAAATGCCATTCAGTTTAATGAACACAGGGGCCACTTTCAAAAGAGTGATGGATATAGATTTCATTGGTGAGAGAGATAAATTTGTTGTTATTTACTCAGATGATCTAACAGTGTTCTCAAATTTCAATGCAGAACATCTGGTTCATCTCAAACAAACCTTTGAGAAATGTCGAAAATTTGGTTTGTCTCTAAACCCTAAAAAGTCTCATTTTTTTATGCAAGAAGGCAAGATTTTGGGTCATATATTTTCGAAAGATGGAATCAAGTTTGATCCTAAGCGAATCGAGGCTATCGACACAATAAACATTCCTAGAAATAAAAAAGAAATCCAGTCGTTTTTAGGAAAAATAATTTTTTTGAGAAGGTTTATCCCTAACTTTGCTGAAATTGTCAAATTAATCATACATATGCTAAAGAAAGACAGTGAAATCAAATGGATTATCGAAGCCAAAGAGTCTTTCGAGCGAGTTAAGGAATCTATAAGTGAAGCTCCAGTATTATCTAGTTCTGACTATACTAAAGAATTCCTGATATTTTCTTTCTCATCAGAACATACTATCTCAATTGTACTCCTGCAAAAGAACGAAGAAGGTTTTGAGAAACCGATAGATTTTTTCAGTAAAAGTCTCATAGATGTCGAATTAAGATATGATATACTAGAAAAACAAGCTTACGCGATGGTGAAAGCTCTCAAAGCTTTCAGGACATATGTGCTTCATTCCAGGATAATCTCTTATGTGCCAACAAGCTCTGTCAAAGATATCTTGGTACAACCTGATAATGATGGTAGGAGAGGTCGGTGGTTAGCCAAAATTAAGGAGTTTGATCTAGAAGTAAAACCTACCAAGTTGGTCAAAGGTTAGGCTCTGGAAAAATTATTAGCATAATCAAATTTCAGAGCACTGGGAATAAACCACCTGGAATCGCATGGATATATCCCAGACATAGAGGAACTTGATAATCAAACCCTTGCAGTCCAGATCGAGGATAAATTTTCTTCCTTAGATTGGTATTGAGATATCGTTTCGTACCTCCTCACCCTTCAATGCCCGAGCGACATAAATCCATCCAAGGCGAGAACGTTGAAGCTACACACAATTAAATATTGTATTATTGAAAGTCAACTGTACTGGAAAGATCCTCTAGGTTTCTTTCTATGATGTTTAATAGAACCTGAAAAAGAGAATGTCATAAATGAATTTCATGAAGGAGTGTGTGGAGGACATCATGCTTGGAGGGAAACGACCTACAAGATCCTAAGAGCTGGATATTATTGGCCAAAGTTATTCACTGATGTGAATGCTAAGGTTAGAGTCTGCAACCCTTGCCAATTGTTCTCTGGTAAGAAAAATCTCCCTACACTACCTTTAGTCCCAGTCAAGATAGGGGATCCCTTTCAACAATCGGGTTTGGACTTCATCGGGAAAATCCACCTGCAGTCAAGCGCCCAACATAAATGGATTTTAACTGCTACTGATTATTTCACGAAATGGGTTGAAGTCATTCCAACCCAAAATGCCACAGATTCAGTGGTTATAAACTTTTTAGAGGAGAACATCCTATCTAGATTTGGCTGCCCCCGAAAAATAGTTATGGAAAATGCCCAAGCGTTCAAATTTATGGCAATGATAAGCTTTTGTCAAAAATACAACATTGTGCTAGGGCATTCTACATCCTATTATCCTCAGGGAAATGGGTTGGCCAAATCATCCAACAAGAGTTTGATGAATATAATCAAGAAAGTGTTGACAGAGAATAAGAAGGCCTGGCGCGTGCACCTAAAGTACACCTTATGGGCAAACCGAATCGGCACAAAAAAATCAATAGGTATGTCCCCCTTCCAAATGGTTTATGGTACTGATGTTGTCGTCCCTACCAATCTCTCTCTTCCAGTGATGAAGTCGTGGAAAGATGCAAACGAAGAGCCAAGTGACGTGAAGAGGAGGATAAACCAAATTATCGAAATCCAACAGAACAGGGCTGAAGTTGATGACAAACTTCAAAAATACCAAGATAATATGAAATCCCTTTTCAACAAAAAAGTGAAAGACAGGGAGTTCCTTCCTGGTGATCTAGTTTTAAAATGGGATGCTAGAAAGGAAGATGTAGGAAAACACAACAAGTTTGATCATCTTTGGTTCGGACCATTCATGATTGCAGCTACAGTGGGAAAGAATTCATTCGTACTGGAAAATCTTGACAGAAAAACTTTTGATGCCCCTATCAATGGGCGCTATCTAAAAAATTTCATGCAATAATCATGTTTCACATTTCCATTGTATATATCAGTTTGGTTTCTTGTTTAAATTTGCAATTTCATTTTCTTTCGTAGAGTATCTGAATTTCACTTTTTCATTGTAAATAAACCAAATTTCATTTGATATCATTGTTGGGTTCTAAATATGTCCTAAAATATAACCTCTATGCATCATTCGAAGCTAGGCGTTGGCAAAAGCATTTTAATTGTTTCCTACGTAGTTTCTTACCTTCTGTTTTCAATACCAGTCCTCCAGAGATGCAACCCCTGCAAAGGGACAAAAATTGTAATAAAAGGAATGACAGTTGTTTCGTTCAAATGAACAACATGACCTGCAAAAGGAATAGCAATCGTAACAAGGGAACGACATTCGTTATATTGGGCCAAACTAATGTTGTATTAATTGAGTTGTAGTACTTGCTCAACTATCTAATTTGTCAATCCGAGGTTCGTAAACTTACAAAGCACACGCAAAGTATATGCAAGATTGAGGCAGGACTAATCTAATCTAATGTTTAGTTACAACTGAATTTTAATCATTAATCTAATGCAGGAAATTGAAACGCACGACTTGGAATTGAAATTAATATAGGAATGAGAAATTGCGTAAATGAAATTAATCTAGGAATGAGAAATTGCGTAAATGGAATTAATCTATAAATGAAGAACTACATGAAGGAAAAGAAAATACAACATGTGAAGAGTTGAATGGCACACCAACATATGAGAGCTCTCACCAATGAAACAATCCTATATTACAATAATCAAATCAATCTTCATAAAAGAATAATGAACACATGGAAACCAAAACTATGAATCAAAACTATGAATCAAAACTAAGAATCTCTTTCTTTCAAATCCTAATGACTACTCTCTTTGTCATCCTAATTACTCAAATGTCTACTACTCCCTCATGAAGATAGATCACTCTCTTTTATACATGAGAGCCTTGAAGATAAGATAACCATCTCATAATTACAGATCCACTATTCTCTCAACTATTTTCCATTATTACAAAATATGATCCCTTCAAATCCTCACATATTTCTCATACATCTTGGATAAGATATTCCAACCAAATCTCCATGATCTTCTCCTTGGAATGGGCTTGAATTATCTCCTCAAATCTTGAAATGGTGGAGGAATTATTCGAGAAGTCCTTTTGAATTAATCCTTCTCATATTCCTACACATTACAAAGCTCACACAATTTTGAGATATATATGAAAACATGTCAATTTTATAACATTTAATCACAAATTCCTTTTTAATACTAAAATGAATAAAGTGTAAAATAATAAGGTGAAACCCAAGTATATTTATGAAATGATATCGTGAAAGGTTAATGGGGCGATGAAATGTGAAGAATAATGAAGGGAAAGGTGAATGAAAATAGGACATTTCTGAGCCCCAACATACCCCCAACTTAACTTGTTGCGTGTCCTCATGCAACCATGCATAGGTCTTCTCACGAAATTTTGGCATCTGAATGTTGGCTTTGAGTGATGATAATGAATGTTTCCAGGATGGGATTTACATGAGTAACAACTGACATTTTCTTATGGTTGGTTCTTGTGTGACAACCATGAATATAAAAAATGTTGGTTCTTCTGTTAACAACATTCATTTCGTTATTTGTTCTCTTGCTATTATGATAATAATTTTCCCATATTCTTACTAGAAAATATATGCTATCAATGTGCATAAGGAAATATCATTGAGTATAAGAAAGCCCTTTTTTTTATATTTGTGAATCATGCCAATATGTATATCAGTGCTTAAAGCGCAACCGAGTATCGTTGGAAAAGAAATGTTGGTAAATGGTACATGAGATGAAAAATGGAATGATGGTAGTGGAAAAATAGAGTGATGATAGTGAATAAAGTCCCCTATCCCCCAACTTAACTTGTTGCATGTCCTCATGCATTGTGGCATAAGTCATTGAATTGAAAAGGAAAGGGAACTTGGTGAGGGAATTTTCCAGATTATTCATTTCTAGCAGTTGAGGAATTACATGATTAAAGTTTAGAAAATAACATACCTCCACCTACCCAAAATGTTGATGAACTATGCAATAGGAATACGTTTGATGCGACTATTGGAGCATGGAATATGTCACTGCTGCATGATCATGTGAAAAGTAATTGTTGTTGTAGCTGCGACTGTTGTGACTGTTGGAGCATAGAATATGAAGTGGAGGAATCTGAACTGATGTTGATGAATCATGGAAAAGAGGAAGTATGAAACTGGAACTATGGTACTCTCATATAGCTGAAAAATACTACTGCAACTACTGATGGGGTCATGAAAAAGTGTATAGTCTTCACCCGCTGCTAAACCCAATGGTACAATTCTAGTCATGCGAATGAATGTGTCAATGTCGAGCATGAAAATAAGTCATTGGATTATCGGCCATTGATGTATGTCGTTAACCAATGCGAGGCAAACTCACCATTGATGTCAATGAGTGCCAAGGTACCCGAGCACATATTGCGAAGCGTGAATGAATGAGCTGATGTCGAGCCACTTGCAAGATCTAACGATCAAGGGACATTGATTTATTCCCATGATGGTCAGCGAGAGAACTTGTCATTAAGGCATGCAAGCCTCCAAGTACTAAAAAAAAACTCTAATCTATATCCCAGATAAGGTGTTGAGGTCGATGGTGCAAGACTTGCTGAAAGGTGGGCCTTAAGGAATCCCACATCAGTCAACGCAAGTTTGTAAAAAGATTGGTAGGACTATAAATGAAAAGATCTCAGTAGCAACAGTGTTTGGGGCTAGGCAATAGAGTCATGGAAAGGGAGTTGGATGGTTTTATTCAGAAGGAAAAAAATGTATGCGACTCAGAAAGAGAGGCGTGTGCGAAGTCATGAAGGATAATTCAATGGAATATGGGCTTCAACACAGGGATGACCAGTCTTCTTTGAAGGAGAAATGGGGGAGAAAATTCATGACGCAAATGGGTTTATGAAAAGGTTTTTCTGTAATAGAAAACGTCACGATGTTTATGATGAGTAACAACGCCTTCAAGCAGTGAACAAAGCATGTTTTTTTTCGGAAAAGTTTTTATAATTCTTGAAAGTCACTTCTGCAACAAGATGTGATTGTCTGTGCATCTAAAAAAAACTTAGTACAAATCCTGCATAAAAATTGTGAGAGCTTCGAAACATATGAAATGCAGGGACAAGTACAAATGTGATCAAATCAAATTCAGAAACAAAGTTTGTTTTACCTGTTTCTCTTTGCGCACAAGTTCCGTTGTCGATCGTTGTTAAAGTGACTCAATGAGCCAAGTTAGCATAGACTCAATGAGCCAAGTTAGCATAAATGAAAAAAAAAACATTACTCCAATTTAGTTTTCAAGAATCCATTTGCTAAAGCTTTTTCTTTTTCTTTTTGTTTTATGAATTTTTTATTATTTTTATGTTTGACCTAAGATTTTTTCTATTTATGAATTATTTTTTTATATATATTTTCATAACAAAACAAATAAAATGAAATTCTTTTAAAATTATTATTATTATTATTTAATAAAACAAACAAATAAATTTGATTTTATTATTATAATTTGTTTTATATAATAAAACAAGAGGAAAATAAGATTATATATATATATATATATATATATATTCTTATAACAAAAATAAAAGAAAAATAGTTTTTTTTTTGATATATTTTTTTATATAATAAACCAAAACAAAAGAATGATTGTTCACAGAAATCAATTTTTTTCTTCACAGAAAACCTGCACCACCAGGCCACCATGATTGCAATTTGTAGCGCCCAGCATCTGCGTTTCTCATATAAGATCGGCATCAAATCTGTGTTTCTGGTAATTTTGCAACTCCATAAATGAGATACACTGGCTAGAGAGATAGATAGGCCTGTTCAAAGAAATAGGTCCTCATAGCGTAAATATACCATTTTCTCTCTCATAAACCTTTAAGATAGATCAATGAAGGCAAGAAAGACCCTCCTGCACTGGAATCATGAGCCTGTATAAGTCATTACGAGAGCCAGGCCTGAGAGTCGGTTGGATAGATGCGGAATGACTGTTCACTTACTTCTCCTTTGTTTTTTTTCCACTTTTCTTTTTGAAAACTGGTAATTTCAAATTACCAGTTATACCCTTTTGATTGGTAATGCATCATTGTTAGGTAGAAACTGGGACCGGGGAAGATCGTGAGCCTTGATTGGAATAAGAATAGTGCTTCCTTTGAAAGGGGTGCCTTCCATTAGTGTGTGGTATGTCCAAGCAGGTTCATTGTGCACTGTGGGACCTGTTCCGTTGACCCCTTCTCATGTAGAAAGACTCTTTAAGTACTATCATTTATATGCTTTGCTCTTTAGGGACTATCATTTCTCGCTTAGGAAAGACTCTGGACAGATTAAGTATCTTTACATGATGAAACGTGCTGATAGGACATTCATATTGAGTTCGAAATCCTTTTATTCCCTTTGACTAACGTCGAACTCTAGAATTGGAACTGAATGGGAAGGAAGAATGTTATTCTCCAGTAGTGGTCGATCCACAAGATAAGAAGAAGTCGAGTGAAAGATCTGCCAGGTGTGAAACTCCAGCCTGTATCTTTGGGTTGAAGAACGGAAGACACAACAAAAAGTGGAGGTTATGCTGCGGAGACAGGAACTAATTAAAGGAACTGCTTCCTGTATGCATGCGAGGAGGGAGGGATATGTTAAATGATGGGTGGTAGAGTGTGTTTCACATAATTGCATTTACAAATGAAAAATATGCAATACATAATAAATGCTTAAAGATCAAATGACAGAGCAATAAAGACAAGCATTACCACCAGCGTGTGAGTCCCGATAACCGACATCAATTATGTGTTTCACATTTTCTTGATCGCTGGTCTCTGGCCTTTCCCACTGTCTCTGAATCGAAATGCTTATGCCAAGCTACGGACATCAGCGAGAGAGCCGAAGCATTACTTACCAAAACGATTTCTACACTTCGTTGAGAATACAAAGCGTCCATCATTAAAGCGTTCACGTTGATCTTACGTCTTTGGAGATTATACTGGCATTCGGTATGGGAGACTGTGAATTATATCTATCAGCATAAATGGAAACCATCTATTCCGTTCACCACTTGCACCAGCTGAAAACCCTAAATATAAACAGTCGGTCGAAGGGTATTATGTCTGCATTGTCACTTCGAATTGCAGCAATGACGGTTTCTTTGTTGAATCCCCCCGCTACTCGTGAAAGCGCCCTTGTGGTCTGTGATAGGGGACAACCTTATAGTCGTCCTGCTTCCACCGATTTGCTTAATCACGGCTTCCAGGATTTCGAGGGCGAATCGACATCTGTTTTCGAAGAATACAGCGAGCTCATATACCAGATCCACAGCGAACGTGTCCTAATCAACCAGGCGCTTGAAAACACCTTGGATCTGCCTGCCCTCTTTACTTCGATCAACTATGGTGGTGAAGAATTTAGGGCTCATGAAGATTAGAAGGAGGCGCATGTATATCATGTTTTTAAATTCTAAGAAGTCAAAAATCTCATTGGAGTCAAAATCATATGCACATCCTCTGGCAGTTCGCCAACTCTTCCCCCCTGAATGAATCCCAAATTACATAGCACCCGTTGAAGCTCTCTTGAGGAGATGAATCCCTCATTATTCATATCGTAGACCTTGGAAGCTTCCATCAAATCATTGCACAAGTCGTTGTTGAGTAATTCTTCCTCTGATTTAGATCAGCGGATGTTAGGATTAGATCCCAATCAACCCAGCGTTGAAAACTCTCATGCCCTCATGGCAGACTCGTAACCCCATTGCCAATCGCAATTCCTACATTATGTTAGAAACACACTCAAGATTTACAGGTAGCATATCTTTTTCAATTTGGGGGAGGGCAGCAAACCTGATATGGAGGCTGACGGTTTGGAAATAAGATCGCCAACCATTAATTATTGTTCCAATATTGTCGGTTGAATATGAAAAAAAAAACGGATAATCTAAGCTTGATCTTCAATGTCGTGTATATACACAAACAGACTCTACCAATTTTTCACTTTTCTAAAACAATAAAATTTAATGCTACCCACTTTGATTCCACAAAGATCTTCGAGTTAAAGTCATAAGGCGAAATGAGGAAGCAATCGTTTGCACGCTCTCAAAACCAGTAACACCTCTGTGCAATGGAATATATGTGACAAGCCAATGAAGACATTGTCTAGAGTTGGCATTTGTAATATAGCCTGTGCGAGTTAGAGTATAGTGAATGGGCACGTCTATAAATTTTAAAATGAAGAGAGGAGCAGTGAAATTATTGATGGGCAGAAAAATAGAACCTCGCAAGTTGTTTATTTGTTCGATCGATTTTTATGCGGCGGTTTCTGCATCTACAAGATAAGGGGCGAGAGAAAAAACATGGTGCGCAAACCAAAAATAAACCAGGCTAAAGTTTAAAATGAGAAGAATGTGGTCATGAAGTTGTTTCAACTGTTGTTTCAGCTTGGAGTTTTTGCGTAACTCTTATCTTGTATGAATTGCAGACCTTATTCATTTATATTATTATTATTATTATTTTATTTTTATTTTTTAATGTCCTTACTGTTTTATTGCTTTTCTTTGCAGACAGAAGCATGCACAACTTTTTATTTATTTATTTCTATTATGTTTTCAAAATAAAGAATAAAATAAAAAATTATTTTGCAAGCTTATTAAAAATTTATGAGCAAATGGAAGAMGAAAAATAGATTAGGCAAAAAWTTTATTTYCGTCAATTAATTGATATTCCTGAAATCAATCATCGTYCTACTTTCTGATCCTCGCKATCACATGAAGCACGGAGGGGAGCATACTTATTCTAACAAATAAAAACTTGAAAATAAAATCCTACATACACTACGCTAATTAAAAATGAGAGATTAGTTACATGTAGTCAAATAACCAATGTAGCCATGAACGCAACAGTAATAAAAATATGTTATCTTTCAATTTAGCAAATGACAGTCGGGAATATGTATGAACGTGCGAAATTAGCAGTTGAAACTGTAAATTAAAAAAATAAAAAGAAAAACTAAATGAATCTAACCTAGTACTCACTTGAAACCATCGTTCGATTAGGCTTTCGTAGGCGCATTGTTCCTCGCTCAGATCATGCTGTAACTCCTCTTCATCTTCTTCGATCTCCTTTTCAATCAACTGTTCATCATCAGATGCAGAAGAGTCTTCAGATGTTGGATCTTCAATTGTTTTTGGAGGAGTATTTGAATCTTTGATCCTTGTCAAGATATCATCTTCCAGGGAAAAGGAAATCCCGATATCTACCAGGATCTGAGTGTGTAGTTCCAAGCTAAAATGCATTGTTAAACTGTGTTAAAAAAAAGTTTCTTACAGCACCCAAATCAAAATGAAAAACTTAAAAAACACTCTTGCTAAAACATAAAAAAAATTACTCTTCACAATTGCGGAAATTAAACGCTCTTGATAGTTGTTAGGGACAGTGAGGAATCTACATTTAAGTAGCTCTATGACCCTTAGAACCAACACATGTGGATCACACTTGCAAAAATTAAACACTCTTGCATAAATTGAAATTTGCAGAAATTGAAACTACTTTTACCTAGTTGGTAGGGAAAACATGAGGAGTCTCCTCTCACGAGCTTCTATGACCCCTTACCAACACGTCTAGATCACACTTGCATGAATTAAACACTCTTGCATAAATTGAAATTTGCAGAAATTGAAACTACTTTTACCTGGTTGATGAGGAGTCTCCTCTCACAAGCTTCTATGATCCCTTACCAACACGTCTAGATCGCACTTGCATGAATTAAACACTCTTGCATAAATTGAAATTTTTAGAAATTGAAATTACATTTACCTAGTTGTTAGGGAGAAAATGAGGAGTCTCCTCTCATGAGCTTCTATGACCCCTTACCAACATGTCTAGATCACACTTGTATGAATTGAAATAAAAAAAAAACTAATACCTCAATCCATCATACTTCTCCGGCAATGGCGCCAAAATGTTGGGCTCTAAAAATGTCCTAAAATATAACCTCTATGAATCATCCGAAGGTAGGCGCTGGCACAATCATTTTACTTGTTTCCTACGTAGGTTCTTACCTTCCGTTTTCAATACCCATCCTCCAGAGATGCAACCCCTGCAAAGGAACAACAATTGTAACAAAAGGAACGACAATTGTTCCGTTCAAATGAACAGCATGACCTGCAAAAAGAACATCAATCGTAAGAAGGGAACGACAATCATTATATTGGGCTGAACTAATGATGTATTAATTGAGTTGTAGTACTTTCCCAACTATCTAATTTGTCAATCCAAGGTTCGTAAACTTACGAAGCACACACAAAGTATATGCAAGATTGAGACGAGACTAATCTAATCCAATGTTTAGCTACAATTGAAATTGAATCATTAATCTAATGTAGGAAATTGAAACACACGACTTGGAATTGAAATTAATCTAGGAATGAGAAATTGCACAAATGAAATTAATCTAGGAATGAGAAATTGTGTAAATGAAATTAATCTAGGAATGAGAAATTGCGTAAATGGAATTAATCTATAAATGGAGAACTACATGAAGGAAAAGAAAATACATGTGAAGAGTTGAATGGCACAACAACATATGAGAGCTATCACCAATGAAACAAGAGTTGAATGGCACAACAACATATGAGAGCTCTCACCAATGAAACAATCTTATATTACAATAATCAAATCAATCTTCATAAAAGAATAATGAACACTTGGAAACCAAAACTATGAATCAAATCTAAGAATCCCTTTCTTTCAAATCATAATGACTACACTCTTTGTCATCCTAATTACTCAAATGTCTACTACTCCCTCATGAAGAGATAGCACTATATTTTATACATGAGAGCCTTGAAGATAAGATAACCATCTCATAATTACAGATCCATTATTCTCTCAACTATTTTCCATTATTACAAAATATGATCCCTTCAAATCCTCACACATATTTCTCATACATCTTGGATAAGATATTCCAACCAAATCTCCATGATCTTCTCCTTGGAGTGGGCTTGAATTATCTCCTCAAATATTGAAATGGTGGAGGAAGTATTCGAGAAGTCCCTTTGAATTAATCATTCTCATATTCCTACACATTACAAAGTTCACACAATTTTGAGATATATATGAAAACATGTCAATTTTCTAACATTTAATCACAAATTCCCTTTTAATACTAAAATGAATAAAGTGGAAAATAATAAGGTGAACCCCAAGTATATTTATGAAATGATATCGTGAAATATTAATGGGGCGATGAAATGTGAAGAATAATGAAGGGAAAGGTGGATGTAAATAGGACATTTCTGAGCCCCAACAATCATAAAAACAAAATATAAAAATATATGTACTACGCATCATTTATATTCTGCGTAATTTTCTAATTATTTCTTTTTATACTCTTGAAGAATACTTATTATCAGAAGAGAAATAAGGAGGTATCAAAATCCAACGCTCAGTTTTCAGAATATTTGTTTCTCTCAAAACAGGTGATGAATTAATGATTGGTTTGGTTGAAAATATAAATGAAATCCAAGGTATGAATTTTTATGCTTATCGTTCAAACTAAATTGCTAAAAAAGAGATATTATCAGATATTAACAAGGTTCTACTCATGTAAATATAATCACCTGATCAAAGATCAGAATGATATAAATCTCTAGATTTCTGAATCAAATGAAAATAAAACAAAAATGAAATAAAAAGAAAAAGAAAATAAGAATAAAAGAGAAGCTTGATAATCAAGAAGTGAACTTATGTGGAAATGAAATCCCTTGTCAAACCCTATGACTCCTCATTCTATTTTCGTTTTTCATATCTTCAAGCTTTCACTCTATCCTGATTTTCACTGCCTAGCCTTAAATCTTCATAGAAAGAAAGAATTTTGCCTTGACTCATAAAGCTCAAAAGCATATGTTCAAAACAAGATTAGGCGAGAATATTTAAGTTCCTCTGATTTTAACTGAAATAAAGTATGTCTAGGCTAATCCTGATAGCTTTAGCTCTTCTAACAGATTTAAACTGATTAGTTCGCTCAAGGAAAATCCCTAGAAAATAAAAAATCCCCATAAGATCTTCCCTATAGGAATAGATGTATTGAAGATCGAGAGAGATTTAGCTCAGAGTACAATCAAAAACTGTTGACAGACCTTCATTTTCAAAACTTAAGAAGATATCATCCCTGTATGATACATACAAATTGATTGCCCCCACTTCAAAAATATATAAAAAAAATATATATATATGAGACAGATGGTCAAAGGAAATTCATAAAATGATTGCCCCCATCTAGTTCAAGACAAATTGTGAAAGGAAATTCGTAAATCGATTGCCCCCATTTTTTCCAAAAGATATGATGAAAGGAAATTCATGTAATGATTGCCCTCATCTCAAATAAAATGCAAAATTGCTAATTGAAGTGGTGAAAGGAAATTCAATGGGAGATGTAGATAACTTCATTGGCGTACTAAACAGGCTCATTGGAAGTGAAGCAATATCTATGATATATGTAATAATGTCATACATGTATAAACATACTCTGGTGACTAGTTCTCTTTCCGGTAATATTTACATTCTAAACCGACAAGGGATTCCCTGAATAAATCATTAAAATTGCATTTCCTTGATGTGAACGAAATCGACCAAAGTCTGATAGATCAGTTAAAGTTGTGTTGATTATATTAAACAAATCCGAACTCAGTTTCAGGAAAAGGAAATTATTAATAGCCTAACTTGAGGTAAATAATTGATTATGTTTCGAAGGTTTTTTGAGACTCAGCTGAAATCCGATTTTTCTCCAAAGGTGTTTACTAGAAATACAGTGATGACTCCATTCACCCAATAAAGGTACTTGGTCTACTGTTCTTCCACGCCTCACAGGGAGATGCGATCCCCAGATGAAGCCTATGTTGGAACATTTATAACCCTATAACCTGAACTTCAAACCAAAATCATCTCTGGTTAAATCATAACAAGGCGTGTGCAATATTCATYGTTGATGGAGTTCCTCAGTTGATCTRACGATCCTAACTCTTYGGAGTTGTGGATCCGCCTGATTATTAAATAGCCAAATCACTAAAAGATCRCTTCGGAGTTTCTCGCTTCAGGCATTTCGACAAGTCACAACTTTAAAAACCCCAAAACCTGAAAGAATCTGTTATCAATATTTCATAAACTTTCGAAGGACACAAGGCATAATACACATGTATCTTTTGAATCTTCCCTGGGTYGACACATGGCATCAATTTTCTACATTTTGCTCTGGATATTCGTACGAATCTAACTAACACGTGGCACCCCCTGGTCTCGATACATCATCTAAAATGATGTCACCCTCAACACGTCACTACRGGTAATGGCCCTTCAGAAATATAATGACGAGCTAAATTGCAAATCCACGAAGCAACAAAATGTCAAAATATTAGATCCTAATTAGTTAAATTAATCTCGGTTAAAAGRMAATTAATAACTTCGCACTTCGGAAGTTTGGACGTTTATCATCCATTATGTCCTGAGATCTCCAAAGTCCGAACTCCCGAAACACTTCAAACTTAAACATGGTTAATCAAAACTAAAAAAACAATTATCTGTCAATTAATCATTTCGCAATTTCAGGTTTTGGGGATTCTATCTCAAGCTACTGTTAAAAATCCTGAAGTTTGAATCCCTGAAAACACTTAAATTTAAACATGATTAATTAATGTTTTAAACAAGATTATCTTGCAATTAATTTTTCGTGAATTCGCGACTTGGAAAATTTCAAACCTATTTCATTCAAGTCCCCAATCGCGAACCACCAATATTAATGGCATTAATCACAAATCAACAACAATGATTTCAATATAGATTGCAGACCATCGCCTAGATTTTCTCATTAAGGTAAATAAATTTATCGTCAGTAAAGGTATTCTCAGATCAATACGCTTGAGGTGAATAATAATATTTGATTTTGAATTCCATTTTCATTCTCGCAGAATATCAAGTTTTATCCAACTGAGAAGCTCATGCATTCCCCTATAATAGGTAATCTAGTTCTGATTTCATCAATATCATGGTACCATGAAAGATGGCTAAAGCTACTAGTGAAAGCGCAAATCCAAACACAGATGTTTTGTCAGACACCTCACCGAGAGCCATAGATACTGTAAAATCTTGGACACATGTGTTTGATATTCTAGAGCACGAGCTTATAAATTTCCTAGAGGATTCAGGTGACAAAGTGAATGAAACCCATGCAACTAAAATCAAGGATATAGCTCAGTCAGGGCTACACAAAATAGCAGTGCGACCGAGACTCATGTCGTATAACGACATGATAGGTTGGGTCCTCGAAAACGACGGCATTTCAACCAGGAGCATTTATAACTCACAGAATCTTGTTGTTGGGTCTTTTCGACCGGAACACATACAAGTAATGTATAAACTATCCCCCATTTTTAAATATAATTACAACGCTGCATTCATGATGGAGTTCGAGAAACAGTAATGTAAGCAATATGATAAAACCTACCCTAATTTAATCAAGGATTGGTGGGGGCACCTGGAAAAATTAAGAGTTGACACTCACAGCATTTATGCCACAGTGTCGTTAGAAGCCCATATGATCTATGTGGTTGTGATGCTATGTATACTATTCGGGAAACATGACTCAGCTCATTTCCTGTTGGCATGGGTTCCAATTATGCACGAAGTGGCCGAGGGATACTCTTTCAACTGGGCTAAGGATTGTTATCAGACAATCTGGCTAAGGAAATCACAGAGTACCAATTGAAAAAATCCAAAGGGCAACCTGCCCATTTCTATATGCCTGCATACCTCATGGATGTTATTTTCTTTATGACTCCTTTCCCTCTGATGAACTGAAGTTGGACCCCGAACTGCATTGAACCTATCCATTTCTATCATTCCAAGTTGTGAGAAGATAAGGCAAGCAATTTCTTCTATGAAATATTCCATTATGTATTGGTGCCTATTCATATCGCCCTATACAGTTGCCCACCTCCCAGAATTTCAAACAGAATCATGGAAAACCTAGGCAAAATAGCAAACTGGTACATCGAAGAAAAATTTTCTTATATCAGGGTTTTCGGGTGCTCGGTCCCTCCTCATGCTCTCCCGAAGTTCTTACTAGATCATCTAGTATGATGAGAAGTGGCATATCAAACCATGACAGGGGGCATCAACAAGGAATTGAAAGCGGCCCAGAAAAAGGTATGGTCAACCTTCCCTCTTCAGTTTGGTATGTTTTCATTGTTAGACTTCGACCATTCTAAAGTAGAGGTTGCAGCTCTAGAATATGTCAAGTTAGTTGACATTGAGTTTAAAAGGCATGATCCACAAAAGATTGTGGAAAATCACCTGGCTCAATACAATTTAAAGAGGTATATGCACGATAATTCCCCACAGGATGAAATATTCAGGGGAGCCAGGTCATACGAGGAAGTACTAGACAGAGTCCAAACTCTGTCACCAGATGAATAGGCCAACTTCTTCAATTTCCAAAGGCATAAACATAATAGCTTTCCTAAGGTACTACAGGGAGAGTCGGTAGCCCCTTCATCTACACAGGAGACTATGCCTCCTGGTTTTGAGACAAGGAGCTCTGGAGGAAAGGAAACTGAGGAAAATCCAAAAGAAGTTGAAGTCTCAATCAAAAAATTGGAAGCTTCAATATCAACTCCACTAGGCCCCCAAGCAAAGGCTCAGCTTGAAGCCTTTCTGAAACGAGGACATGATACATCGACGTCTACACCAGATAAACTGATTACCAACACAGCAGAGCAACAACTGTCCACAGAGATAGGAAACCCCATTATTTCATTAACATCGTTGCAGTCAAGTCACGAAAATCCCAGTTCCTAAGTCATCTTTATAGATGATCTTACCTCGATTTCTGCCAAAGAAATGCCTCCTTCGGACTTATTTTTCAACAAGAAGTGGAGGGCCATAGTTAAATGAGAAATGCATCAGCAATATGGTGCAACAGTCAAAAGGAAAAAATTGATGTATGATGGATGGGGCCTAGATGATTTAGAGTTCGCTAAGGAAATGGCATGTTCATTAGGTGTCTTTGCCACGGCCAACAGTGGTTAGTAGAAAATCTAGTTGAGTAGCTGAAACAGAGAAACCTGTTGGTAGGGAAATTGCAAGACTAGATAATGTCTATGGAACAAGATGTGAGAAATAAGATGAACGGAGAGTTTGAACAAGTTAGAGCCTATGATAGACATCAGATCCAACAGTTGAAAGCTAACCTTGATGAGCTCTATCAAAATTCACAGGCCAACAGAGGATTGGTCACTCAACAGGAAGAATTTATCAAGCAATTACAATCCAAGATATACTTGACTGAAGGTACATAAGTAGAGATGGAATCTTTCCAAGCTCAAGCACTAGAAGTACATGAAAATCTAGAATCAACCCAGCAAGATCTCTTTACAAAAGTGGAAGCCATCCAAAATTGTTACCAAGTAGTAGATATTTCCCTGAAGAACATCTATATTAAATAAAGAGAAGCTCGCTCAGCTCGGGCTAAGTTTCAAGAGGCCATCTCGTTGGTACCAAAATATCATATATCAGAAGTTCCTCGAGTATATCTTTCTGAGAAAACCAGAGGCGACATAATTTTGAAGGCATGGGAAACAGATCTGGCCGAAAGAAAAATATTTTCCAGAGAGATAAATGAAGCTTGTATAGAAGAATTATCTTCACTAGACAAAGGGCTACTTGATTTTGAAGGAAATACTATCTCTGAAGCCCTAGGACAAATTAACATAGCAAAGAACCAATATAATTCCAGGACAAGAAAAGAAGAAGCCCTGATGACCATCCAGAAAATGAATCAAATTCATCTTCTCTAAATAAATAAATGGATAGTAAACCCAAGCTTACAGTTACAGATCACATCTTTAGGAGAAAAGAAGATACGGGAAAATTTGCCTCAAGTAGAAAGGAAGTTGTACACTTTTGAGGGAAATGAAGCAACCGAACCTCCTGGGTTGGTGGTAAAGTTAGTGAGTAGATGCATCCAATGTGTCGAATATGGTAAAGCAAGCACATTTGGAAGCAAGTAATAAAACGTGCATGTACTACTCATACATGTGAAGATCGGACGCCAGTTGTCTCCGGGCTAAAGGATGAGGAGAAGAAATGTCTCTACCATCAAACGAAGAGATAGAGGAGAAGGCTAATGGAACTTTTTAGTTTTTACATGTTGTAATCTTATTCAAAAATATTTACTATTTTTAAATTACGAGAAGTCCAACCGTTTGGGGGTTGTGACAGTTTTGTATAAAGGCATATATTGAAGATCTATTGAGGGATGCCTATTGACGATTGTAATAGAGAAAACTCTCATTATAGAGTATTAATACAAGTGCAGACAAAGATGCCAAGTTTTGTTCAATCTAGGTTATGTGTTTCTTTTGTTTTCTATTTCTCAGCATTTCTTTATGTACTCCTTGATAAATGTTTGATTTCAATTTAGTACAACTACTACTGTAATCTTATTGTATCAGTAATTTATTAAGTAAGCAACGTTTCCTCTGCATTTACTGTGAGTAAATCAAGACCTGCTTGATGTGTGGGTTAATGTATTTTATGCTTTATTCAAGGTTACATTATCTATTTTCTTCTACTAGAACAAAGTGAGACTCTTCAGTAATTGATGCCTTGCTTTGTTTTACAATTTTGTATCTTTCTATCACACCTTTCAATATTACAATTTCGACTCAGACACGAAATACGACCTCTATGTTGTCGAACTGTTAATTTCATTTAAGGAATTTTTCTCATATAACTAAGGTAGAAAAATCACTTTAAAAATACACTATCTTAAACTTTTTTGATGTCTAACATTATTCTTTGAGCCTTAAGTTTAATCTCAAGACCAATAGGATGCACACACGGAACTAAGGTTACATATTTAATTTCACCTATAGTTGATTGTTGTGGATTGTTATAAGAGAGCATGTTTATAGAATTTTCATTAGTTCACGATAAGCCAAGCTCTTCCATGATGATTTTTGACATTACACGTGGAACAAACCCACCATCTATTAGGAAACAATGAGCTATTTTATCCATAATTTTTACAGAAATATAAAAAGGGGGATTTTTTACAGGGTTCCTAAAATTATTTACACCTATTTTATTTATAGTTGAATCCTCTTCTTTTGACTCTTCAAAAAGATTGGCTATGGTAGAGACTTTACCTTCCATAAAATTATTGAGATGCTTTTGTTGTTCAGAGACGACAACCATGTCCAAAAGAGTAGAATCAGCCTTGATATTGGCCAATTGGTTAAGGATGTTGTATTTGGAAGAGGGAAGAGGGGAAGGCATCCCTTGATTTTCCRAAACTCTGACATCTTGCATATCAGTACTTTGAGAAGAYRTGCTTGGTGTAGAAGAAGTGTGAGGGGTATCATATTTACCCATGTCYGTGTAATTGTTTTTCCTGGTATTGATTACCATAACATCCTCAAGTTCAAACCAATCTAGAACCATGATTGTGGTATCRAGCCTCTTGCCAAAGATATTATCTCTGGCATTTTTCTTAACTTTGCAAGTACTTTCTTCATGATTTTCTTCACAGAAGTTACACCAACTGTGAGACATAATAGCCTTTGGCTGAAAATATTTTTCATTRGGATTCCTAAAAGGCACTRAGGAAGAAGAAGATTCCCTAGGGGCAGGCRAAGAAAYACTTCCCTTTCGTTCGTAGGCTATCATCCTATTGTTCATATCTTGCACGAGTTGTAGGAGGGTAGACATATATGATTGCTTGATCGAGTCCCATTTATGGAAACCCATTCTTTCGAGTTGTTCTTATTCTAGATAAGTATGAAGAGAAGAACCAATATTGTCAATAGCCTTTTCTTCAAGTCTATAACGATATGGGGAAGGTAGTGAATTGTAATAATGCATGAAAGCGACTTGATTTTGCAGGTGGATTAGTTCAAGGATATGATTATATAATTTGGTGAAGAGAAGGTTAAAATACTTAATGGTTTCACCATATTTATAGGCAATGTTGTTGTATTCCCTTAACTGCTCAGCTGGACTATTGCATTGTCCATAAGTGGACTTGAACCAATAAACCAACTCTTCCCAAGTGAAAAGAATTTTGGGAGGGAGGTCAAAAAAAAAATTTGCAGCTTTTCCTTTGATGGAATTGACAAATAGATGCATGCAAGTGTCGTTATCATTGGCCCCTATGTTATGACAAGCATTGGAAAATGTTACTAGGTGTTCATTTGTAGTAACAATATTATTTCCAAATTTAGGTAAATGTTCCTTAAACTTCGGTAATGGATGAGTATTCGGTGCTAGATCTAGGGGAGAGGACACATGCCATGGGGTATTCATAGCATCTTCTTCGAACTGAAAAATCCCATATTTCTTTATCACTTTAGTTGGATTGGTAGTGGATTGAACATGGATCTTATGGTTGTATATACTACCAAATAATGATGAAGCAGAAGGTTGGGAGGAGGAGGCACCTTCGGTTCCACTGCCACTACCCACAGATTTCGTGTCGAAGGTAATGGGTATAGTTGATGAAGGTGAACTAGCATAATCGAACAAAGTTCTCCTTAGAGAACTTTCTTGGGTTGAAAAAATGATCTTCATCCTTCCTATTTCAAAAATAGGAGTAGTTTCAGAGGACAATCCTCTTCTTATTCATGAGATGCGAGGATTTGAGGACATGAAAAAGAAAAACAAGTATTTAGGAAGAGAGAGGTTACATCTGATTTTTGGGTTGCCTTTATCTGGCTTCCCAATGTTCATGAATACTTATATCGCTTTCAATTACTTCCCAAGAGCGTTCAAGTTCAACAAGAGTACTAGCAGTTTATAAAATAGTGTTGAATAATGTCAAAGCAATGCTATTTTGGTCG
Source organism: Picea engelmannii (assembly GCA_009831015.1). Lineage (NCBI taxonomy): Eukaryota > Viridiplantae > Streptophyta > Pinopsida > Pinales > Pinaceae > Picea > Picea engelmannii. Next base: position 88,344 of record ML813434.1, on the reverse strand, counting down.
TTAAGACCATTTTCAATATTGGGTTGTCTTGTAACAAGTACTGTCATGGAAAAAATCAGTCAAGGAGTATTTAGACAAAACAAAAAAATTTGAAGATAATCGTGAATACAATCAACCAGAGAGATATGGAAGATCTCCCTAGTATGGTCGCCAAATAAATGTTGAGGAAAAGGTATGGAAAACCTTACCCAAACATTTTTAGATCTTACCAAGCTAAGACAAGATAGTTGGGAATGTTACCCAGGGTTTATAACCTCAAAAACAATCGTGTAATCCACAAAAATTAAGTACAAAGGATCAAGGTTGGTTTTATGTGTTAAAATATAACAATGTAAAAGAAATAACTTAACCAAAGTTACATGAATGTGTATAGAAATTATACAAATGTGTACATGGAGATAAAATCAAAAGAATGAACCAAATCATTAAAACACATGTGTGAGACTGAAACCGTAATCTGATATTTCATTTATTTCATTCTGAGATACAAAATTGAGTTCTATCTACAAACCCCTATGAGGGTAGGGACCAAAGTCAAATTTAGAAGCCTTTGATGGGAACCATACAAAAAGAATCTGACAACAAGAAGGAAACTGAAGCTAAAAATCTGGACTAGCCTGCCACAAAATGTTGTCGCTTGACTCTGTAAGATATTCTTTATCAGTCATGAAATTCAATTCGTGCACAAATAAGAATACACTGACTGCCAAAGATAAATCATAAACCTTTAAAACAAGTTGCTGAAATATGTGATTCAGTTTTCGAATCATGTTGCCTTCAATAAAACCCTGTTGTCATCAAGAGAATTAAGCTCTCTAGTAAAATCAGAATGAATGAAAGTTGAAAGTATGTCACTAGTATAGAGAAAACCTTATGGTTGTAGTTCTCCTTATATTATCTCCCTTTGTCTCTTCATCTCATTGAGTTGTTATTCCTTCTCAATAAGTTAGGGTAGTTCAACTACCTTTCTTTAGTTAAGTCAAATTAACTTAACTAATTAGTTGAGACAAATAATAATAGTATATATAAATAAAGGTCTTAATTAATAATAACTAAATAGGTGGGACCCCTTGTGACTCCCAATTATTTCTTTTAATAATCATCAAACAATAAAATATAAAACTCAATCATTTGATTCCAATATATCCTCCTTCTAACTCTCGTTTTCATAATTATGATCAAATGTTTTAAATATCAGCAAAATATAATATGACCATATCCAAAAGTATCATATCCATGCTGTCCCAAAAAAATCGGCCCTAACATATGCTTGTTTTCCAAAACTTTGTCAAAGTAAAAATATTGTCTTTAACATAAAAAAAAAAATAACATTAACCATTGTCAAAAACCATATTACTGTGGGAGGCATTTGGCCTCTTTTCATTGTTGTCCCCTTTTGATTTTTTTGTGGCAGCCTTTGGCTAGTTGAAACCTTCAGGATGACCTACACTGATAACATGAGAACAATCATCCTTAAGATGAAGGTGGGAAGACACAAATTTGGAAGATTCTTTGAATGAGCTAGAGGGAGTGGCTATTCCTTTTCCCTTGTCCTGCACATTCTCGAGGACATTTGTTTTTAACCTCTTACTGGCATGAGATGACTGCATCGGTGAGACAACATGATCAGTTTGGGAAATTTGATTCTTTGGTGGTGGATGGGGTAATGGCAAAGAAGAAATGCCAACTGTGGTGATGAAAAACATGCTGGTGGAAAATCTCTTGCCAACCATCATTGGCATGAGGTTCTGGTCCCATTGATACATGAGGAGGGACTGAGATGCCGAAAATTTTTTGATGTGATTGGAAGGGTGGTATTTAAGGTCGGGGTTGAAGGATACCTTAGCCTACTAGGTTGAATAACCCAGCTTGAAAAAGATGGTTCAATTCCTGGGGGTCATCATCAAAATGTATGAAGAACCGAGGTATTCTATGACCCCTCTTCCAATTTCCCCTACCTCTATTACCTCTGCCATTACTGCCTCTGCTGAAAAATCTCATCCTGAAGCAATGTTCCAATCAGTTATGAAACTCTTTATATTCCATGCATCAACCCTACCTAAATAAAATCAAAGGTTGGCTCTATCATCCTAAACAGAAGCACATGCAATCAATCCATTCATCATATTACTCAAATCAATAATTAATTGCTATTGAACAATATGGAATGATAGGGTTATTGGGAATATGAAGGGTTGGTAATGAACGAAAAGTGGTAGCATGGATGGGGGCCACCAGTGGATATTGTTCAAGAAACATAGATGCAACTTCCATATCAAAACAATACTTTCATTTCCAATTTAAACACCATTCACTTCCTTCTCCTTTTTATTATTTCTTTTGAAATGTCATTTACAATAATAGAACAGGGGATTAAAATGAACCTGGGAAGATGGTGGGCTTGTAAGGAGCGAAAAATGGTATAATGAACGAGAAATGAAATGGACATTGTTCCATTAAATAAAATAACATTTGTTCTTTTCACATAACATACCCTTAATTGCCAAAAACATTTTAAACTATAGGAAATCTCAAAGTTAAAGCCACAACAACTTCTATATCAAACCCAAAGCAAAATTTCAGGACTGTCAAACTCAACCAGTCAATTCCTATATTTCTTCTTCGAACAACAACACAATTTATACACAGACTGTCCATAATTCCAACTATCAACGATCATATACAGAGTTCTTAGAGAAGACATGAGGAGGCCAAGAAAAATAACATGCCATTGAACTTTAAAATTTAAATCAACCAAATTAAATTTATGTACAATAGGATGGGTTCAAGATCCTTTATTTATTAGCTAGTTTCTTTTCCTTTTCCCAAAAATCAAATGACTCCAATCACCGAGTGAAAACAACTATAACGAATTTCTTCCCACAGTATAATTTATTTCTTTTATTTGCAAAGCTATTTTCGTATGATGGAGCATCAACAGAATTATTTCCATATATTGAAATAGACCACGTCAAGCGTGAAATGGAGTGTAACATGAACAACAAATATTCAACATACGAGGTTGGTATCTACTTCCAGTATTTGCTAAGTGACAGGTTGGATTCGAAACCCTGGTGTTCTTTTCTTTTATTCACTATACAGTCTTCAAAACGACCAAAACTCATGTAGGTAATCAGCCAATGGACCAAGGAGATATGAAAGTAACGAATATTTTCACACATAACCAATTCAAAACCCAATTTCAAGTTTACAAGAGTCGCGATAAGGGAGATCAGTGTCTAAACATCTAGGTGGGTGAGACAACTCGACAAGCGGGGTTTGCAACATGAAACCAAAACCTCCAACAAGGTTTGACACAGTCACTTCCAAGGTGGACGCGAGGTAAAACCCAACTTTGCATTCATTCAAACTGTGAAATTGCAACTAATTAGGGAAACAGTTTCTCATGAGTAGAGCAGGAGGTAACAATATTCCATTAAAGGAACCCATAACCGACCTTATCATTTGTTTACCATAAAACCCTCCAGAATTCTATCTCGGGATGTGGGTGATAACAAACAAAAATTTCCATAACTCTATCAACAACAAGGAGCATAATAACCAGACATCCACCCCAGGCACAACCGTAATCGAATACTTTCAACATGAAGGAGCATTTAAACAAATTCCAATTTGAAACATTCGAAACACCAACCAATATTATTTGCACAGACATAATACACCTCCAGCCACCATATCTTTTAGAAAGCAAGCACTCTGCATACGAATTCTAAGAGCCAACATAGAGATTCTATCCAGAGCAAGGTTAGAATGATGAATGGAAGGGAGAGAGTCACCATACCTGTGAGGAAAGAGCCGAAAAGAACCAAGGACCTCCACTATTCTCCAACGGTCGAGTGAAACAGAGGCAAACTAGCCAAAGCAACCAAATGTGTGGCAAGGTGAGGGTGGTGAGCTTGAGGTGGGTAAGAACAGCTTGCATTAAATGCATGTCCCTTCTCCACCCACTCATTAATTTCCATCAACCATATCTAGGGTTGAGTGCATCCAAACTTTGTCATTTGCATTAATCGAGTTTAATTCAAATCCAACATGTCACTTCATTTTGAAAAATTGAAACGAAAACCCTCTATACCATAGTTTTATACCAGTATCAATTATATAATAGGTCCCATATTTCTAAGAAGTTCCACTTTGCAAGGATCAATTGACCTCAAACAATTGAATAAACCATAACTATTGTCCACATAATATAACCAATACCACGAATGCAATATGTTATAATCAAAGTGAGTGTGAGTTGAAATCTGAATTTTAACCATATGCCAAAGAAGATGTATAGCAGTTATAACCAAAGTCCTTGTCACTTCCATTTGACTTTTAAATTTCCATCCCTTATCATCATTGATTGCATGTGAAACTTTGTTTGAATTCTTGTGTTTTCTCAAACTGTAATAAGTTTTGTAAAGTTATCATGAATGCAATTGAGAGAAGCGTTTATTTTTCACCATGATCTACAAGGGGGTCCCACCTATATAGTATATTTTTAAGTATATGTATATAAATAAATAGGCATTGCAACCCATTTGCAGGCAGGGGTTTTATGTTGCGCTCTTGGGCATCAACACGTTGTATTGTCAGTTGATTGGTTCGTTGACGTATTTGGTCAACATCGGACCAGATCTTTATTTTGTTGTCAACTCTCTCAGTCAATTTATGGTGGAGCCTCAGAGAATGCATTGGATGGAAGTAAAACATGTTCTCAGGTTCCTTAAGGGTACGGTGGATTATGGCCTAAACTATGAGAGAGGGGATGGAGTCAGATTGATTGGCTACAAAGACTGAGATTATGTAGGATGCATCATTAACAAGAAGAGTACCTCAAGTTATTGCTTTGACTGGGCTCAGCAGTTGTGTCTTGGTTCAGTTGGAAAAAAAAGTCAGTGGCTTTGAGTTCTGCATAGGTTGAGTATATGGCATCCAGTGAAGCCAGTTGTGCGTACATATGGCTTCACAAGTTATTGGTTGGGATATTTGGTGTATATTTGAGGCCCACGGTAATTTGTTGTAACAATCGTAGTTGCATAAAACTCTATGAGAATCCAATTTTTCATGGCAGGTCCAAACACATCGAGATTTAATATCACTCCATCTGGGATTATGTTCAGAGAATGGAAATTGAGCTATAGTTTATATCCAGTAATGAGCAGGTAGCGGACATCCTCACTAAGGCTTTGGGAAGAGGCAAGTTTATACCCTTCAAAGAGAATCTAAGAGTGGTGAGGAACACTCTCCTGAGTAAGAGAGAGTGTTAAATAATTAAAAAGTACCAAGCATAAGTGTTTCTCACAACTAAAGTGCTTAGGGGTGAGAAAGTGTCCAATGTAGTCCCTAGTGAATTAACTTTGTGTGATATGAAGTTAAAAGTTACTTTAGAGAAATTTGATGAAGTGGGTGACTAAAGAGAGTTTTAATCACAACCATTGATCTAATCTCATCTCCACCATTAGATCATGTGACTCTTCAACTTCCCTTATTGAGTCAAATTAGGGAAAGAACGTGCCCCCCTTTTGGCATTCTTCATGAGCATTTGAGAATGCAAGAGAGAGATAAGAAAGGAGGAATAATTCAACTTGCAGAGCTAGAGCCGCGATTTCCAAGACAAGGAACTACCACGCATTTCAAGGAGGAAAATACAACATGAGAAGCTTACTATATTGTATGGATTGAAACTGACCATACACTGTTAGAGGGCACAAAAATCTAGAAAAAATGTTGCACGGTTTCCAAGGTGAGTAATGGCATAGAAATCGAGGAATGTAGCAAGGAAACATTTATGAGTTGTTTATACAATTAGCAAGCATGCTTTTCGAGGCATTGTATAGAATTTATTGATGGTACAGTCATACTATGTATAGATTTCTGGGCACAGAAATCGAGGAGTTGTATTGCATGATTTTCTAGGCTCTGTGGAGTTGCACGGATGTCAAGATAAGTCTGATTTTTAATGTTGTTGATATTTGTTATAAAGAAAATTTCTCAGAACAGAATAATAAAAATCCTCCCCTCTCTCATTGGTTTTCCCCTTGTGGGTATTTCCAGGGTCTTGTTTTGACCAAAATATCTATGTATTATTTTCTTGGTGTGCTTTTATTTTTGTTTATTGTTGTAGCAGACTTCATGAGTTTCTTGTTATGAGCTATTTATTTTCTGCTAACTAATTTGCAGCTGAAAATGCAATGTGAGTTGGTTATTAAACTATGAAATGCCTCATTGAGACTTGAAACTAGGTTGGGGTCTGAATTTTCTACAAGGCTTGTAGAAGAAGCAAGTTGTCAGGCTTGCAGAAGAACTAGTTTATCAGGCCTAAAGAGTGAACTCTTGTATGAGTTGCATTGCAGTGGCAAGGTTGTTGCTAGTTATTTTTCTTGGTATTTCCCTAACAATGAGTTCCCTTGATTCCCCATTAGTGAGATTCTCGATTACCTGTGCCCGAAAGGCCTTGATAAAAAAATGGTATAGCCCGATGGACTAAAAGTAGTGAAGGGGATATTTTCCTTGGGTTGGGTAGGTTGGTGGAAATCGAGATAGTTGTAAGAGAATACCAGTGAGTTATGTATTTATGTTTTGGGGACGAAGTTCCTATGTATCTACTTTTGGGGGCCATAGTGCTTATGTATTTATGGTTTTTTAGGATGGAGTGGATATGTATTTATATTTAGGTTAGAATGTCTATGTGATGTTAGGCTAGAGAATCTATATGTTGATTAAAGGTTGGAGAGCCTAACTTTTTAATTGTATGAACAACGTATGGTGTTGTGCACTAAGGACATTACAAAAATAAGGGGGAGGGAAATGTAACATCCTTGATTCTAATCCCCATGAATTATAATGTAATTGTATAAATGTGAATTAGGCTAGTGAGTCGAGGTGTTGGGGTGAAAAACCCATATTGATTTAATGTCGTCGGGGGTTGAATTGCATATAATGAAGAATGAAATAATTAATAAAAGTTATAATCATTGGTTATGATACGGAAGGGATGCATAACGATGGGGGGCTATGATTCGACAATAGAGAATTATTATCATTGTATATAACTTTCTAATTGATGTGGAGTGTTCTAATTGTATATAACTTTCTACTCGTTGAAGAAGCTAAGGGTATAGGAAGACTCTCCTAACGCTACCACACCTTTTCCCTGGAACAATTTTCAGTTTTGGACAAGTTTCAAAAATTAGGGTTTCTTCATACTAGGCTTTTTGCATAAACCCTAAAAGGTGATGCCATCCACCTTGCTAGAGGACGTTGGGAAAAGTAATACCATCTAGAAACTCACCCCAAGAGGGTACATCTAGTCCCTAGATCARAATTCCAAAATTTGAAGTTTAAGAAATTAGGGTTTCCTCATAAAACCTAGGTTTGCAGCACCAGTTGTTGTTGCAATTGCAGTATTAGTTGTAGTTGCAGTATCATTTGCAGTGTCAGTTATGTCATGCCAGTTGCAACACCARTTGCAATGAAATTTTTTGTGAAGTGTTGGGACTGATTTTTTATTGTCCTAGTGCGCCTTACCCTAGCAAATCTCCATCTACCTTTAGATTACAAATTGGAGCACCTTTGAAGTTTTAAAGGTTTTTTATTGCTTGTTCCCACTGCCATATGGTGCCACTACCTGCTAATATTGTCGGAGATATGTACTTACATATGTTTAAAATGTATCATTATCTTAAGGGTATTTTCAGGAGAAGGGATCTTTTGTCCAAACAACAATCGTAGATCCAAAAGGATCTCAAATCCAACCAGGTTTGATTATTTTGATATGCCTCTATTTGTTATGGCATTATTGTGATCTTATGAACATCTAGGTTGTATTCTGATTTATTGAAGTTATGACTATCATACTAACCATTGGTCAAAATTAAAGTCAAAGTATTAGATTCATTAAGGTTGAGATTGTAGAGTTTATTCTCTAACTCATATTTTTGTCAAGAAAGCATATTATCTTACTACAAAGGACAGGTTGAAGAGAATACTTGTCACCTTGAGTGAAGGAGACTCGGAAGAAAAGAAACAACACTCATTCTTGAGGACAAGACTCCAGGTTCCGGGTTTGATTGATTAAATTGATAAGATTCAAATTTGCACATATCAAGTTTGATAACTACCACATTACAAGTAAACACTATAGTTGTGATAGCAATCTTTGAAAAAATTTTGAATACTTGGTAGCATGTGAGAACTATTGAGATAAATGTTTATTGTAATTATTTACTAGATATAACTAACATCTCCTCTAAGAGAAACTTCTTGTTTTGTTTCCAGGTTTCCATGGAGGAATGATTGATCACAACACTAGAATAGTTTTTCTCTCATTTCTTATTATTGTATTTCTTATTTTTGGCTATTGTTCTAGGTAGGTCACAAGTGATAGCTTTGAAGGAGCTACTGTGACAATTGTTGTCGCTATTGTTTTTATTACTATTATAAAGAGTATTATTCTTGTCTATTGTTTCTCCCTTGTTGTTCTTGTTCCAGGAAAGTCACAGATGATAACCTTGAGGGAAGCTATTGATCTAGATGGATCTCAATGTCCATCCACCTCTTCCACTGAATCACCATTTTGAGCTTGTGGTTTTGATAAACCATGATATTCACTGTTTTGATGTGGATTGGAATGTAATGTCATCTTCATTTGTTAATTACAGACATCATTTAATGATTTCCTAATGGTCTTATGTGCATGCCTATAGCATAACATTAATGCATTAAATCCCATTAGAACTCCGCAGTTAAGTGCGCTCAGGCTAAACTAGTACTGGGATGGGTGACCGCCCGGGAAGTCCTAGTGTTTTACATGCCTATGGAATTTTAGAAACTTAGTCCAATTTATCCCACATGCATCATGGGAATTGTTCTCCTCTCGCTCTCTCATATATAATTGAGGTGAAGGAGGCCCTTTAAGAAGGCAATGGAGTGTGATGTAAAGCTTCTTGTGAATGAAGTGTATCCAACGTCTCTTTCTTTTTAGAGATAAGCTACCCCATTTTTACAGTTTGTGTTCTACGATGTTTTTCTATCTTATTCAGTAATAGAAGTTGGGTTTCACTGTATTTATGTGTTCTCTTCCATATTTTTGTGTATTTCATTGTTATATCTCAGTTATATTTTTTTCCTTCATGTCATTCTCAAAATAATCTAGATCAGCTATAGTGACGGTTGCAGGAGAGAACATATTATATGATCTTTATTTCGAGACATGGAGAAGACTATCCAGATAAGAAGTTGTATACACGACCATATACATCCATGTACCAAAAGAAGAAGAAGACAAAGAAGGGTCCTTTTGCGAGATACAAAGTATCTCATATAGAGATTGATTGTAAGGAGCAGAAGGCTCCAAAGATGATTGAACAAATATCTATGGTGAAATTGATCACTCTTTAGAGAATCAAGAAGAGTTAGTAGAGACAGAATGGCCTACCCAGAATCATTGTAGTAACTAGGAAGAGATGGTCCCGTGACACTTTGCAAGATGCAAATCCATATAGCATTGACGAGCCATATCACGAGGAGAAGATGTCTCCACCAGTGGTGAGGCAGGAAGCCCCACCAAGTACCAACTCAGAAGGAGCTAGATTTCAAAGGGAGTCATCCCTCATGATCTAGTAAGGAGGAGCATTCTCCCCAAGACCATTCATAGAGATGTACAAATCTTGATTTGTGTCCAAAGGATTCTCCCAGTAAGAGGGAGAAGACTATGACCAGACACTTTCTCCAGTAATTAGAAGAACTATTTATAGAACAACCATGATCCATTAAAAGAGGTTGATGCAATATGAGATTCAGAGGGAGAAAATGAATCTATTATCATGATGGAGTAGAGGATCTACTCTCAGAGTTCAATAACTACAGTGAGAATGGAGCAATCATTCTCAGTTTCAAAAAAAGCAACATCAGATGCAAAGTCCCAGTTCTAGAAGGAATAGTTGCAGAGAGAATAGAGGACATACTCTCAAACAATGAGATAGATAGTGTTTTGTGAAAAGCACATTGAGCCAACACATGATTGAGAAGATTGAGTTGCAACTGAGCAAGTGTACTAGTTTGGTACAATTTGATGTGAAGATTTGGTTCATTGATATATTTGAAGAACACGAGGATAAATATATGTTTTGTGGTGAACACATTGAGTCAATACATGATTGAGTCTAGACATGTTCACCTGATTATGGAAAAACATGTGATGAGGTACCTAAAGGGTACAATCGATTATGGACTCGGATATATCTCGGATCGTGAGATAATATTGTGGGGTTACATAGATTCAAATTGGACAGGCAGTGTCACAGACCAGAAAAGTACATCCAAATGTTACTTTAGTATGGGATCAGCTATGATCTCGTGGCTTAGTGAGAAGTAGACTTGTATGGCACTCAGTTCCACATGTTGATTTTTCGATAAGCAAGGTTAAGCATGAATTTCATTCCAATTTTAGCATTTAACCATAACCAATAATGTTGTAGCAACCAAGATCACAAGAAGAAACACCATGCACAAGAACACAAGAAGTATCCTGGGAAGCCCTTCTCAACAAGAAAAGAAAACCCAGCCAAATCCTTTGATATATTCTTCAAGAGAAATACCTTCACCACCAAAAATACCTAGCACACAAGAGGGTGCTCAAATCCTAGAAGACTAGTGCCCAAGAGAGGTGTGCACTTTTCGCAAGAAGGTGTACTTGCTGAAATTTCCAAACTCCCATGAAATATATGATTCCACAATAGGGAATCTTCCTTTACTTATATTAGACTTGTCCTATCAACAAAAGTGTCTATTGGCACAACAGGGCCGACCTCTCTAAGTCACATTATAATTAATATTAACCATATTAATTATCTTTTACATTTATTATTAATCACATTAAGGTGGGGCCAAATTGTACCCTTTACATTACAATTAGGGTTATAGGCAGGTCTAACTCTTGAACAATATAGCAAGAGATATCATACACCCACTAGTGCTCATCCACTAGGGGCACATCCATAGGTATGCCCATATCTCTGGCTCATTGCATTACACAGAAGAACCAGTTCTTCACACGTTCACCTGTGCTCGTCCACAAGCACGCCCACTCAACATATATTCTTTCCCATTGCATCACACAAGAGAGTCATCTGGAGTTTCTCATCAACTCTATTGCTTAGAGGAGGCTAATGCATCATCTACATTTATGTTCTCATGACGATGCACCCAACACTTTTGGATTTCACAAGTTCACCTTGTGCTCATCCACAGGGACATCCAACTCAGCGGATCTCCTTTCCCATGGGATAATCATCTGGAGTTCTTCTCAACTCTCTGAATGGATGAGGTCATCTCTACGTTCCATCTCTATCTCATATAGGAACCACGTACCCTTCTCAGGGGATTTCTCTCAGGTTTGTAAGCTGGAGAAAGTCTCACATAGCTGCAATGATCCACATCTCACGGGTTTGTAACCTGGAGAATGTCTCGCATAGTTGCAATCATCAACAATCCCTCTTAGCTAGGGAGGCATTCTTCATCATGCCAAGTCTCACATGGATGTACTTTGAATTTTGTCTTGGCTGGATTCATCAATACTCCCTCTCAACTAGGGAGGCATTCTTCACCAAGTTATTTTGGTGAAGATGTCTGCAATCTGCTCATGTGTAGGAAGGTACTGCAAGTGTACAATTTCCCTTTGCATCATATCTCTGATATAAGGATATTTCATCTCATCGCGTTTCGATCTATCATTAAACATTGGGTTCTCAAAAGGATTTACACACAGCTTTGGTTATCATCATAGGATCCATCTCATGATCAAGTAAATCTGTCAAAAGCTTGTGAATCCATACTACTTCTCACACTCAATGGTACATACTATGCTTTTGTGGTATTCAAGGCCACAGAGATTTTGTTTCCTGTTGCATCAGGAAATCACGGCAAACTTCATGGTAGAACATAAACCGGATGTGCTCTTCCAGTCCACTGTACTTTCTGCTCAATCTGAATTGGCATATACTGCAAACTCAAGTTCTCTCTAGAGGCATATCTCAAGCCATATCCAACTGTGCCTCATATATATCTTAATCGATGTTTTCTTTTTGTCTAGTGAGTCTGTCTCGGTTGAATCATGAAATTACTAAGCACATTCACTCCATGGCATGAATCAAGTCTGGGGTTAACCAGATACATCAGTGATCCAATCAGTTGTGGATCAGTCTCATCTGAATCATCATCAATCTTCTCCTTTTAAATTCATCACAGTGGATTTTGCCTTATGTCATACTTGAACTTCTTTAATATCTTCACTGTATATTTTCCATAACTCAGGAAAATTTCATCGGTCCTCTGTCATACTTCTTGTCCCAAGAAGTAGTGCATCATACTCAGAATCTTCATCTCGAATTCAGAACTCAAGGATTACTTGTATCCAACAACAAGGCTTTCTAAATAAATCACCAAAATCAGGCTCTCGTCATCAACACTGTAATGATATAGGTTTGGATCAGCAACACTCTTGCTGAAATCCAAACTCATTAAGAATTTATCTGTCTGATATAGTTTCCAACTCATGGATGGTAGTACGGATGGAAGTGTATTGGGTTTACTAGATCAAGTATCTCATCATAGACAACTCCCTCTGTTTGTGAGAAACCTCTGGCTATAGATCTCGTTTTGTATTTCTCGACACTTCTATCAGTTGCATGCTTGATCTTATAGATCCTCTTGAAATTCATCACAGACTTTCCTTCTGGTCTCTGAACAATATCTTATACATCATTCTTTTAAGATATATTGGTATTCTTCTATTATGGGATCTTGCTATACCTATTCTCTTGTTGCTTCTCTATGACAGGAAGGCTCATAAAAAATGATGTGGCTCATGGCTGAAGAGTAGCTCGAAAAATCTCTTTGTTCTCTCGGGATGTGCCTTGAGAGGCTTGTATGTTTCTCTGTCTCCTGCAGATTGAGCCTAGGCAGACCTTTTATGCCCTACTGCAATATCTCTGAACATATCAACTGGAGCAAATGGATCAGCTAGAATAATGTTTATCTCCCTCTGAACTGTTGAAGGGGGAGAAGGCATTGTCTCATTGTCAACCTCCATCTAAGATTCTTTGGATCTTTGAAAGGCCATCTCTTCTTCAAGGAAAACATCTATGCTTGTCTCAATCTGTCTCTGACCAAGGATGTTGATCTGGAATGTCTTTGAAGATTCATTGTTATCCCATAAATGTATCCTTTCTCCCTGAAAGGTCTAGCTTGGACTTCTTCTCTTTGGGTATATGAAAATACATTGGGCACCCAAATATCCTGAAGTGTTCAATCTCAGGCTTCACTCTGGTGAAGGCTTCTTCGGGAGTTATGTTTTTCAAAGTCTGGTGAAGACTCTTGTTCTGAACATATAGTGTGCCATGCATGCTTTTGTCCATAGAATCATAGAAGGATTATGATCATGCATTATTGCATTGGTTTCCTCAATGATGGTTCTATTCTTCCTCTTTCTCAAATAGTTTTGACTCTCTCTGAGTCAAGTGGCTCCCTTTGAAGGATACACATCTTCCTTTGTTGTTAACCTGTCTGGAACAAGAAAACAAGAGGAACCAAAACAAGAATATATCCTAAAGGAGAATAATGAGTACATCTCTAAAATCAAAACAATTTAAGGATTGTTGTCACAGCTACAACACCTACTTGTAATGTAGCAAACTTTAGAAATATAGGTTAGAGGAATGACAATTACAACAATCAAACATGGGGTCTTCACTTCCATTGTGTTGTTCCTCTTAATGCATTGAGGTCCCTCTGGATCCATGAATTTAACAAAAGGATTCATTTCTCCTGCAATTTTTCTCATGACAATGATACAAATAATATATATACAAGTGCATACCTGAGGGTGCTGAAAGGATTTCTCCAATGGCACATGGTTGATCTTTGTCCTCTGACATCTTCATGAAGGAGGTATGTCACAGCGACACCTTTTTTGTATCACCCACAATAAGTCTTCCTTTGAAGTCTTGTCTTCCAGGAACTTGACTTTTCTTGATCCATCAAGCTTATCTTCCATCATAGTTGTGTTCATCATAATTTTAGATTCTTCACAACCCTTTGTCAACTTGGCTAGAAAACTTAACAGCTAGGCTAGGCTAACACTTTTAGGTTTTGTTGGACTTATGACTACCAACAATAAGTMTTTTCGATAAGCAAGGTTAAGCATGAAGCTCATTCCAATTTTAGCATTTAACCATAACCAATAATGTTGTAGCAACCAAGATCACAAGAAGAAACACCATGCACAAGAACACAAGAAGTATCCTAGGAAACCCTTCTCAACAAGGGAAGAAAACCTAGCCAAATCCTTTGCTATATTCTTCAAGAGAAAGACCTTCACCACCAATAAGACCTAGCACACAAGATGGTGTTCAAACCCTAGAAGACTAGCGCCCAAGAGAGGTGTGCACTTTTCCCAAGAAGGTGTACTTGCTGAAATTTCCAAACTCATGTGAAAGATATGATTCCACAATGGGGAATCTTCATTTACTTATATTAGACTTGTCTTGTCAACAGAAGTGTATATTGGCACAACAGGGCCGACCTCTCTAAGTCACATTATAATTAATATTAACCAGATTAATTATCTTTTACATTTATTATTAATCACATTAAGGTGGGGTCGACATGTACCCTTTACATTACAATTAGGGTTACAGGCAGGTCTGACTCTTGAACAACATAGCAAGGCATCTAATACACCCAATAGTGCTCATCCACTAGGGGCACATCCATAGGGATGTCCATATCTTTGGCTCACTGCATTACACGGAAGAACCAGTTCTTCACATGTTCACATGTGCTCGTCCACAAGCACGTCCACTCAACAGATCTTCTTTCCCACTACATCACACAGGAGAGTCATCTGGAATTTCTCGTCAACTCTACTGCTCAGAGGAGGCTAATACATCATCTTCATTTATTTTCTCATGATGATGCACCCAACACTTTGGGATTTTAGGCGTTCACCTTGTGCTCAGCCACAGGCACGTCCAACTCAACAAATCTCCTTTCCCATAGGATAATCATCTGGAGTTCTTCTCAACTCTCTGAATGGAGGAGGTCATCTCTATGTTCCAGCTCTGTCTCAGATAAGAACCATGTACCCTTATCAGGGGCTTTCTCTCAGGTTTGTAAGATGGAGAAAGACTCACATAGCTGCAATGATCCACATCTCACAGGTTTGTAAGCTGAAGAATGTCTCACATAACTGCAATCATCAATACCACAGAGGTAGAGTATGTGGCAGCATGGTCAGCTTGTGGCAAAGTAGTGTGGCTTCGAAATTTGATTACAGAATTGTTTGATCTCGAGTTGGAGGAAACTTGTATCTTTTATGACAACCAAAGTTGCATAAAGTTGTCAGTGAACACGGTGTGTCATGACAAGTCCAAGCATATCAAGATCAAGTACTTTTATATCCAAGAGATGATACAAAAGGGAGCAATAAAGCTCCAATATGTTCGTACCGACGAGCAGGTAGCAGAAGTGTTGACTAAGCCTCTATCGAGAGTGAAGTTTGAATACTTCAGAGACAAGCTTGGTGTGGTCCAGAAGGATTTTTCCTCGTGAGAGGGAGTGATGTGTTCCCTAGTAGTGAGAAGTGATGTGTTATGATGTGTTCCCTAGTAGAGGGAAGTGATTGTTGATGATTGTAGCTTCATGAGACATTCTCCAGATCGTACTCCTCTGGACTGAGTTGAGATGATCTGTGAGAACGCCTATGTGATAGGTGAGTTGTACTCCTCTGGATTGAGTTGAGATGACTTGTGTTGGTATCTTTTCGTGCTCCTACGAACTGAGTTGAGATGACTTGAGATGGTCTCATGTCGTACTCATATGGACTTAGTTGAGTTGACTTTAGATGGCTCTCAAGTTCGTACTCCTATGGATTTAGTTGAGTTGATCTATTTGAGAGTGATGTCCCTTGTGGTTGAACACGTGGACTTTTCCCTAGTGGCAGAGCACTAGAGGATGTGTGAGACCCCTTGTTATATTGTCAAAGAGTAAGAGTATTGTAAAACTCTAATTTGTATTGTGAAGGGTACAAGTTGGCCCTACTGTATAAAAGATAATTAATATTATGTGAAAGATTAATTATATTATTGAGTTGTACAAGTCGGCCCTATTGTGCCAATAGACACATCTATTTGATGAGTTAGGTCATGTATTTATTAGAGAGATACATCCCCATTGTGGATTATATCTCATTCACTCAACGCTTAACTTGGAGATCTGAAATTTGGTGCACACTTCTTATGCGCTAGCTTTCTTGTTCATAGAGCACCCTCTTGTGCGCGTAAGGTTTATGGTGTGAGGGTGATCTTCTCTTGCCAATATAGTAAAGGGTTGTTGGGTTTTTCCCTTGTTTGAGAAGAGTTTTCCCAGGATAACTTCTTGTGTCTTGTGCATGGTTATTCTTCTTGTGATCTTGGTTTACTGCAGCTATTGTATTGTTGCATTGTTTATGGTTCAAGTCCATGCTAAATTGAAAAGAAACTACATGTGCATAAGCCATCATAAAAAATTCAACAGTGATGAGATCCTCAGTAATGGGAGCTAACCCAGCGCAGGTTGGTACGCTACCCCAACGCAGGTTGGTACTCCAACGAAGGATGATACGCTACCCCAACGCAGGTTGGTACTCCAACGCAGGCTAGTATGCTACCCCAGCACAGGTTGGTACTCCAACGCAGGCTGGTATGCTACCCCAATGCAGGTTGGTATGCTACTCCAACGCGGGCTAGTATATTACTCCAGTGCAGGTTGGTATGTTGCTCCAACGAAGGCTGATATGCTACTCTAGTGAAAGTGAAGAACTTCCTATGACATATAGTTATGTGATTGACAACAAGACAATGACCAAGTATGCAGAAGCGCAGAAGCAGTGATGATGATCGTGACGAGAAGAATACCTTCATTGCTAAGAGGGAGTGTTGAAGTTTGAGTAGATTCGGAAGATATCCATATTGTATTTGACCAAGACGAACCCTAAATAGTACTATTATATTATATTTGTTAAGATGACCATATTGTGCCTTTGTAAAAGTCGACCCTATTGTGCCTTGGCAAGTAAAATGTAAATTAAAAGGATAAAGTGATAGGTCGGCCCAAACCTAATTTAGGCAGGCCAAACTATTAGTTATAAGGGAGGCTAGTACCTCATTTGAACACTCTCACAACACAAGTTCTGTGGCAAAAGAAGAAGTGTGTAAGTCTTGGAGGAAGAAACTATTGCAGCTAGGAGGTGATGTTATGAAGTTTCTTGGTCTATCTCTTGGATATATCTTGAATAAGTGGTGTGCTACTCTTCCCTAGTCAAGGGTTAGAGGAGGATCTTCTGCTTTGTTAGTTCTCTCTTGGAGAGAGGCATTGTTCTTGGTTGGTGAATCTATATTGAGGAAGTTTTCTAGGTTTTTTTCCCCTAGAGGGTTTTCCCAGGGTAAATCGTGTGTATGTTGTGAATGTTATTCTTTCAGTAATCCTTTATATGTAGTTATTGTGCTAATGGTTTAAACGTAAAAGAACACTAATCTAATTAACTGCTTAAGACGAAAATTCAACACATTTAACTCTTGTAAGAGGGTGGGTGTAAGGAGTCACATCTCAAGTACAATCAGCTTGGGGAAGAGTGTGAGTCAAGTCAAACAAGCAAACAAAGAGAGGAAATTTGTATGGCCAATGGGGCAATTTTTCGACAATCACGTTTTTGGATGGAGAAATTTTTTACATGGAGATTTTGGAGAGAAAATGAAGAGTTGAGTGTTGGGAAGAGCACCAACCATGTTGTGCTTGAGGGCAGCCATTGTTTGATTATGTGTTATGTATGAAATGAGGCATGTATGCCTGTAAAACAGGCTAAAAACCTATAGTGTGTTTTCCTATTGAGGAAATGGCTCAAGAGCCATGTGAAGGCTACTATGAAAACTCCTTGGGAAGCTGAGAGTTCTTGAAGGTCCCCGACTAAGAGTTCTTGTATAACTGAGTGTAATAAAGGCCCTGATAAATAAATGGTATGACCCGAGGGACTATGAGTAGTGAAGGGGGTACATTCCTTGGGTAGTGTGGTTTGTGGGAAAAGAAAGAGTTGGAAGATTGGAACCATTGTAGGAGTAGAACCCGAGCTGGGGGTTGTTGTTGTTGTGTGTGTGGAGAGTGGACAATCAATGGGTTGGATCTCCTTGTGGACTCATAGCCACAACTTGGGGGTGGCCTGTTGTTGAGAGAAAATGAACAATAGCGCATATGGTTGGGAGGTTCATCCTTCATATGCATCCAATTGGTTAATTACTAATAGATAAGTGTTTATGTTCTGTCATTATGGTATTATGTTGTGTAAATGGTTTAGATGAATGTTGTGTTTTTGTTGTTCGTTGAACGGTTGCATTCATGATTAATATATGTCGTTAAATGCATTTAGAATTGTGTTATCAGTCAAATGGTTAAATCTTATTTATTTAATGATTTTATGCATGGTAATGTTCCCTGGTTAAGTTGGGAAACGTTACATCAAGCGTGTTAAAGAATTGGAATGAATTTTAGTCCTTTATGGCTTAATAATGTTTAATTTCTCTTAGTTTATATTCTTGAAAATATGTATTTGATTGTCTTTTGCATTTACATGCCCTGATTAAATTAATATTTAAAAGAAAATAGAAACCCAAATCTAGATATGTGTTGGAAGATCCACCATTAAAGCATTGGAACTATGATTTGAGGATTTCAACTTGGTAAGATCCCTTGAAGTTGACAATATGAGTTTCCCTGCATCAACAACATTGAAGCACTCCAAATTACAAAGTTGCATATGCAATCAAGGAGAGCTTAGTACAGATTTGAAAGTGTTTAGTCATTTCGATTTAAGTAAAAGTTGGTGATTCAATTTGAATTTATTGTTTTCCCCCTATATGTGGTACTTTATGGATTTGATTGTTGGTAAGGTTTGTTTTGCAATGTTATATTTAATTGAAAGACTCTTTTGATAATGTCTCAGTGTGTTCGATAGTGTGATGAACTAAAAAATGAAATGCTCTAGGTTATATATCTAAAACTTTATTGACAATTTATCTACAAATTTGTGTAAAATAGCAAAGTTGAAAGCTTGCACTTTCTTAGTAAAAATTGTTAATATTATGGTAGCTTCGGGAGGTATGAACCTCTATTGTGACCTATGACAAGACTAGAATCCTTCGGAAGGAAGCAAAGAATTGAAGGAAACCCTAGACAAGTTGTCGGCTGAACAAAGACATTTAAATTGAATTTATTGATACCCAGAAGGAGAAGTCAGCCCCAGTTAGCCTGCCCAGTTCATTATAAATACAGGGCGCCAATTTCATTATTTCACATCTCAGCAGTTGCAGTGAGAGCTAAATCTGCACAGGCAGTTGCAGGCAGCAGCAGTTTGGTGTGCAAGTTTCTAGGAGAGCTGGGAAGTGGTGCGCTAGCTTCTGGGTGGGATCATTTGTTCATCTTAGTTTTTATTTTCTTGCTTGGTGCATTAGCCTCTCTTGGCTATTGATTGCTACCGGGATTCTCTTCTCAGTCAAGGTCAAGGTGCTCGGAGGGTGGCTTCGACCAGTGGTTGGGTGACAAGGGTGTCGTCAATGGTAAAACGAGCAGAATCTTCTATATTCTAACAGGTTATGGGCCCACACCCCTTTAGTCAGCCTAAAACGCTGGAAGGAAACATAGCCACTAGATATTGAGCTCATTGAGGAACTGTCGCTAGGGTTACTAGCAAGAACAGCTTCCAAAGCATTGCAGCTAGGGTTACTAGCAGTAGCAGTTGCAGAAACCCTAATTCTCAGATCTGGCACCTTGTGATGGAGCATCTTGCTCAAGGAGAAGATATTCAGATACGCCCTAACTCAGTGCACCTATTGACTTTCTTAGAAGATAGAAATGACGAAGTTGAAGTTTTGGATCAAGGCATGACCAGTTACCAGTCAACCGAAGACATGTGTGAAACAATCAGTCTCTTACACTACTCAGCACTTACTGGGACAATTGAAGACAATATGTGGATAATCGACAGTGGAGCTTCCAGGCACATGATGGAGATCAAGCTAGACTCTCAAATCTAAATGAGAGAAAGACATCGTACAAAGTGGAGCTTGGAGACAAAAGCACCTACCCCGTCGAAGGATTTGGACAAGCCTTCGTCAAATTGGAATCAGGTAATCATGTTCACTTAAGCAATGTTTTATATATACCTGGTTTAGAAAAGAATCTTGTATCAATATCATGTTTAGAAGACAAAGGAAACAGAATAGCCTTCATAGATGAAAAAGTGTTATCATGGCATAAAGATTCCAGCATTGAAGATGCTAGGGTTATTGGAAGATGTGAAGGGAATCTGTATAGACTACTAGAACAAAATGAAGAAGCCCTAGTACATGACGAAGTCAACCCTAATGAGCTTTGGCATAGAAGGTACGCTCATATCAATTATCAAGCATTACCTTTCCTCAGAAAGATGGTTGAAGGGATACCATAATTGAAGTCTACACACGAATGAATTTGCAAAGGATGTGCCCTTGGGAAGAATATCAAGAAACCATTCCCAAGCAGCAACAACAGATCTAAGGAAACCCTAGATCTAATACACTCATATGTTTGCAATCCAATGCCAATCAGATCTTTAGGAGGATCTCTCTACTACGTAACCTTCATAGATGACTATTCAAGGAAGACATGATTGTACCTACTGAAGTCAAAAGATGAAGTATTCAACAAGTTCCAAGAATTCAAGGCAGAAATAGAAAACCTTACGAACAAGAAGATCAAAACATTAAGAACAGAGAATGGAGGAGAATACACCTCGAAGGAGTTCGTTGCATTCTGCAAATCATCAGGGATTAGGAGGGCGCTGATTGTTCCTCATAATCCTCAACAAAATGGTGTAGCAGAAAGAAAGAACAGATCTATCGAAGAAACAATAAAGGCCCTATTGAACGATCAAGATCTATCCATGTTTCTATGGGGAGAAGCAGCAATGACAGCAATATACGTACAGAACAGAAGCCCTCATCGCATATTGAAGGACATGACACCAGAAGAAGCATTCTAAGGTAAGAAACCTAACGTAGAAAACTTAAGAATATTTTGATGTCAAGTTTATTCTCATATTCTCAAAGATACAAGAAATAAACTAGAACCCTCAGGAAAGAAGGGGATATTCGTGGGATATAGTGATTCATCCAAAGCCTACAGAATATATATTTCAGAACAACACAAGATAGAAGTAAGCAGAGACGTAACATTCAATGAAAGGATGGCCTTCAAAAAATCTATTGAAGAAACTATAGAAGAAGAAGAAATTGAAGAACCAAATGAAGAAAACACCGAAAGAGAAAATAACGAAAAGGATCAACCTGATCATCCTATGGAGCCATGTGAGAACATTGATCCAGATAATATACCAAAGAACAAGAAACGAGCAACTTGGCTTGAAGCCACATTACAGGACGCAGAAAGAATCAAGGTTCCAGAAGGAACATCCAGGAAGAGCAAAAGACCGAAAAGATTCTCAAGTTATGCAGCATACATGACAAAACTTCTAGATGAAGAACCTACTACATTCGAAGAAGCAGTTAAAAAGGGACAATGGAAAGAAGCTATGGCGGAAGAACATTAGTCCATTATGAAAAATGAAGCATGGGAAATTGTACCCAGACCTAAAGAGAAATCAGTGGTAACCTCAAAATGGGTATACAAGATCAAACATGCAGCAGACGGAAGCGTGGATAAAATATAAGGCAAGATTCGTGGCCGCCAGAGGGTTATCCCAAAAGGAGGGAGAAGACTATGACGAAACCTTTGCTCTGGTGGCAAGGTATACCTCTATCAGAACTATCATATCTCTTGCCACTTCCATGGGATGGAATATACACTAGATGGATGTAAAGACAGCATTTCTCAACATAGCTATTGAAGAAGAAGTATATAATGAACAACCTCAAGGATTCGAGGTACATTCCAGAGACACTCACGTTTGCAGATTGAAGAAGGCTCTATATGGACTCAAGCAAGCTCCAAGGGCTTGGTACACCAAAATGGACAGCTATCTAACAAGACTTGGTTTCTCCAAGAGTCATGCAGATCCAAACCTTTATTACAAAGTCGTGAACAACGCACCTATGATTCTACTATTATATGTTGATGATCTATTCATAACAGGTGAAGAATCTCTAATCATCCAGTGCAAGAAGGATTTAGCCTCTGAATTTGATATGAA
>ML813434.1:51355-66012 GCA_009831015.1 Picea engelmannii | reverse complement strand
ACTCCATAATCGACCATAATATATTGTGATAATCAAAGTTGTATAAGATTATCCGAGCACCTAGTGTTTCATGAAAGGTCGAAGCACATTGAGATCAAATACTACTTTATTCGAGATAAAGTCCAGGAAGGAGAGGTAAAGCTCGAGTATATCCCCAATGATGAGTAGACAGTAGATATCCTGACAAAACCTCTATCCAGAATCAAGTTTGCATATTTTCGAGAGAAGATGGGGATCGTGGAAATAACTCCATTAGCTGAAAGGGAAGATTCTCCAGGCTAGAGAAGGTACGGAAAAATATTTTTTTGAAAAACATTTATTTTTGTGATTTAAATAACTCTCCGGTTATGAGGGAGCACTGAAAACATTATTTACTTTATAATTGAAAATTATTCCAGATTGGACAGATGTTTTCTTGTTCAGAAAGTGGATTGAGATTTCTAACGGACAGTGACTTCCCATTGTAGTTAACATGGGAGGCAGACTTATTGTTGATGTATCATAAACATTGACTTTCCATTGTGGTTAACATGGGGAGTGGTCTAGGACAGTCATTCTTCTTGGCAGTCACTCTCAGTAGTGGTCAAGTAGAATGGTCTGCCTCGTCGGGCAGTCATTCTTTCGAAGTTCACAGTTGTGAGCAGTTTTGAAGAATGGTCCGTTTTGGAGGTTGATGCAAGACAGACATTCCTCGAGGGTTATACATTCTCTCCAGGTTACACTTTGTTTAGTGTCGGATGAATGGCCCAGGGTGGGGAATGGTCCGGACAGTTATTCCTCAAGGGCAGACTCATTCTCTCCAGGTTACACTTTATTTAGTGTCAGAGGAATGGCCCAGGGTGGGGAATAGTCCAGGCTCAGTAATCAGGGACAATCATTCATTGGGGCAGACTCATTCTCTCCAGGTTACACTTTGTTTAGTGTCGGAGGAATGGCCCAGGGTAAGGAATGGCCCAAACATTTCTTAGGGTTTATACATTATGTCCAGGGTACACTTTAATTAGTGTAGGAAGAATGGCCCAGGGTGAGAAATGGTCCAAGCTCAGAAATCAGAAATAATCATTCTTCCTTGTTTGAGAAGAATGGGGCAGATAGCCCATTGTTGATATTCTATACTGAGGGCAGACATTCTTTCAGATCTCATAGACGTGAATGAAAGATTGGCCCAGATGATACAGTTTTTATCATAACATTGTTTCTATGCAGGTTGCTATCAGATGTTTGTTATGAAGAATAAATGACAGTAGATATGCCACTGTTTGTGATTATGTTTCACAGTTTGAGTAGTTGCGTACTACCGGATAGACACAGGTGTGTTCTATTAATTGATATTGTACCAGTTGTCATAGGAGATTATCCAGTTGGATAATAATGACAGGTGCCCATAGTGCTACTAGTTGAATGGTCTGTTGTGCTCAAGACCATACCTCCTTAGCTAGGAGAGAGTGTTAATATTATGGTAGCTTCGGGAGGTACGAACCTCTATTGTGACCTATGACGAGACTAGAATGCTCCGGAAGGAAGCAAAGAATTGAAGGAAACCCTAGACAAGTTGTCGGCTGAACAAATACATTTAAATTGAATTTATTGATACCCAGAAGGAGAAGTCGGCCCCAGTTAGCCTGCCTAGTTCACTATAAATACAGGGCGCCAATTTCATTATTTCACATCTCAGCAGTTGCAGTGAGAGCTAAATCTACGCAGGCAATTGCAGGCAGCAGCAGTTTGGTGCACAAGTTTCTGGGAGAGCTGGAAAGTGGTGCGCTAGCTTCTGGGTGGGATCATCTGTTCAACTTAGTTTCTATTTTCTCTCTTGGTGCATTAGCCTCTCTTGGCTATTGATTGCTACCCGGATTCTCTTCTCAGTCAAGGTCAAGGTGCTCGGAGGGTGGCTTCGGCCAATGGTTGGGTGACGAGGGTATCGTCAATGGTAAAACGAGCACAATCTTCTATATTCTAACAAAACTTCCCTAATTTCATATAGTGTACATGATTTTCTAACAAGATAAAGGAGCGTCGAACTTCAAATTGCAAGCATTGAAACTATATTACTCCAATTTGCTTCACACTCTTTAGAGAACATAAGGTTTGGTAAAAGTAAATCACCCCAATATATAAGCACAAGTTACATAACCAACCGTGCCCTGAGTTGCCTATAGTCCTCACCCTATGGATCAACCCAAAACAATACATATGTTGTAAAGTGTTTACAAACATTCCTCCAATAAATGCACATGCATCTTACATTGGCACATGTAAAGGAGGTTTTGAACAAAAGAAACTTTTGTTGTCCTGGTGATAAGCGAATACAAAACTTCTAAGAGATACAAGTTCACTTAAAACACCTCCAATGTAAAAATAACACTTCAAACCCTTTATATCCCACCAATATATATTTTGTGTCATTATGTAATGGCATGCATATGAAGTCAATAAATAGAGATACATGACCATTCATAAAGACGTGTCTTCTATAACTTATAATAAATGTCATTTACACACAACCAACTTATTATTGGCATTGAAAACGAAATGCAAAGATATGTAAGAACATTTTGATGACAAAATTGGAGTTTCAAAAAATACTAAAACAAAGATGTAATGTATTATGCTATACAAATTTGTCATGAGATTCTAATATTCAAAGCTCATTAATCTAGGAAATGAATGAATAATATCACATATGAAACCATATCATGAGAATGAATATATGATGTTGGGTAACTATAAACCTATGAAACCATATGATGAGAATGAATATATGGTGTTGGGTAACTATAAACATATGAATAGATGTGGATATGAGAAAACCTAATTTGCAAATATAAAATATATCAAATTTATAAACCATCCTTATTCTCTCCAACCTGTATCTTTATTTTGTACACACATTTTCATTTAATCTGAAAATAGTCCTAACAACAAACTATAAACACTAATAATCACAATTCCATAATAATAAAATTTAAAATTCTTATCCAAATTTAAACCTATAGATTTTAAATCTTAAAATACATAATATGAATCTTGAATATAACATAATCAGATATTCATAATTTAAAATAAAATAAAATAAATATCATTTAAAATTCAAAACCATAAATTTTAACCCTAAAATCCACAACATGAATCTTTAACATGATAAATCCCAAAAACCTAAAACCTACATCCAAAACCCCAAAACCTTTATAACATGAAAAATCCAAAAAAACCCAAAACCTACATCCAAAACCTTCGCGCATCATTATTGTATATTATTATATATTATCATATTACTATATACTAGAACAAGAGATTAAAACCAGCAAAGCCATTTGCATTACTCAATTTATTTCAACATTAGTCAATAATAAGCAATACTAAGGCGTTTATCAATATATTCCCTTGCATTGAATATTGAATCTAACGATTTGACTTTAATGCAATGTGTTTGGACTATATATTTAAATGAAGGTTAGTTGATATTTCAATAAAAACAATCAGAATCAAAACCATCAAAATCATTACAAAACATGATTATTCTCACCAATTGACACTATTTAACTATTAAATATTCCTTCTCATTGTCTTTATTTGATGTCATAGCATAAATCCCAGATCAGGGGTTGATACTTATATAGAAATAATAAGAATCATGAGAATGAACGACTATTCCCACCAATTGACACTATTTAACTACTAAATTTCCCTGCCAATGATCTTTCATTGATATCAGAATAAATAATATGTATCCCAAATGAGTGATTGATACTACAATAACAATAAGAATCATTAGAATGAATGATTAATCTCACCAATTGACACTATTTAACCAATAAATATTCTCTCTCGTTATCTTTAGGAGATGCAATGATAAATAACACGTATCCAAGATGAGCATTAACTTTGGCACAAGCAAGACGAGGAAGATATGAAAAAGTAACTTACGAAAATAAAAATAAAAATGTCTCTATGAAAAGCATAAAACCTGAGTTGCAAATAATAGGCATCCTAGATAATCAAATATGTCTCTGAAATAGTTATTTTGCACTGGCACAATTTCAGAAAAGAGAAAAATAGTTGCTCAAAAAAAAAAACTATTTGTTTTAAGCATCATATTTTGTTGTCTACGAGATTAGCTCCAGATCCCAAATCTCGAGAGACATACGAGACGATTGAATTTAGTTTGCAAAATATTCTCCCTCTATTGTTCTATTCTGATTTATTTCATTTTGCACCAAAATCGTATTTCACCAAAAGCACCAAACATAATGAAATTCTGTTTATAAAGATGAAAAATTCGTCACAACACCTGCGAAGCAGGATATTAAACATTAAATCCAAATGCTAGATGAACGTAAGCAATTATACCAATTTAATTCTTTGCTGCATGCTTAACTATAACAACATACTTGTATTCATTTACATACTTGACCAAAGTAGTAAGCTAAACATATACCAATGTAAAGGAACTTCCAAACACTGTAAAATTCATAGAAACAAAGATGTGGATCTTCCTGCATCTCAACAAGGTCCAAGCTTCCATCCAGTCATTGCAGTAGAGGAATGCCAATTTTATCCTTCTTCATCCAGTGCCAATGTGTATCTATACTGCTCGCCCTGAGCATCAGTTATGTATTCTGAGCCTCTAACACGAACAGCATAGCAAGCTGCTCATTCATAAACCCAGTAAGCCAATACCAATTCAAAGACCCTGACAAATCCAAGGTCACTGATATCTCTCACCCAAGCAGAAAAAATACTATCATACAGACCCAAACAATATTGTACTGTTAAGAACTTTGTACAATGAACACCGTGTTCATATGAAAGTGAGAACAGCCATTAGAAAATTCAGTCAGTTGCAATTTGTATCAGGGCCATGATATTTATATGACACCGTATCAGATATATTTTAAATACAGAGCAACATCAACCTTCTCAGGTAATTTTTATGAACTCTAAAATACTTTTAATGGAGCATTAAAACATTTGAAATATTTTGAAAAACGTACTAAGGCAGTTTTCAAAAATTACTTGGTTTATGGCATCTCAATGAAACATGTCATATTTATCATTTGATCCCTACTTAAGATCGCTTTGTAAGTAGATTGTTTATTGACAGGACGGGGATTGAATAACTCCACACATTAATTTTTTATTAATGTGAGCCGTTCATAAATACATTGAGGTGACTCTTGGTTTCATCTTCCAAGAGGTCCGATGACTCTTGACATTCACCTATGACTTGTCTTATTTGACTAAATTAACATTTACAACTATCTTACAATTTTATTTTAGTGAGTTTCTCATGTGATTAAGACCCTGCTGTCACCAAGTTATGTCTTTCCATGAATAAAAACACTTACATAAAGAAACACGTTGGTCCAACATGACGAGGTCTCAGAGAAACTCACTAAAGTCCAAACAGGGTTCAGACCAGGTATGCTTTTATCAGAATTGCTGTGGGAAACGTCTTCATTTTCAGTTTGTTCATGAATAAACATTAGCATCGATATGTTCAAATTGCAATAGCAGGGTTTTCATATGAGTTTTGTAAGCCATGGAATCACTGTTTTAGAAACTCGAATAGCTTATACAGGGTGTTCTTCAGAAGTTCTTATACAAAATGAGGAAGACAATCAAAGAGAGCAAGTGTATATAAGTGTTACTGCAAAAAAATAAAAACCAAGAACAAGGTTTTCTACTTCTACAACATCCCCTTTGGAAATTGATAAGGAACAACAAATCTTATATGACTACATTCAGTCTTTGGAAGAAAAGGATAGTAACCCATCCACATATGCATCAAAGGAGAAGGCACCATACATATACACAAAAGAACAACAGGAACGGTCACCTTTTGAAGAAAGATATTTTTTCCAACACTCAACAAAGTACTCCTCAAGATCCAAAAGAGAAATCTCCTATGACATTTTCAGAAATAAATATGAATAAAATGAAAAGGAAGGCTGAAAACAAAGATTGAGGAGATAAAGGTGTTGGAAAGATATGTAAAAACACAAAATGAGAAGCTCACTAGACAAAGCATGAATATTATTGATGAGAAAGAAAAGTTGAAAGTGGAAAATGAGAAGTTACAAAAGGAAAATGACCTCATTGAACTTGTGACTTTGAAAGTTAAAGCAAAGCCTTAAAGGCGGTGCACTAACCAACTAAGCCAACACCTCACTCTAAAAAGTGAAGTGTCGGCTTAGCCTTATAGTACTAGGGCCCAGAGCCCCCAAGTGTTTCACAACAACCAGTACACACGCACCCAGAAACAACGACCTAGTTAGGCCGACCTCCCCCAAGAATTGAACTTGTGACTTTGAAAGTTAAAGCAAAACCTTAAAGGCGGTGCACTAACCAACTAAGCGAACACCTCACTCTAAAAAGTGAAGTGTCGACTTAGCCTTTTAGTACCAGGGCTTAGAGCCCCCAAGTGTTGCACAACAACCAGTACACACGCACCCAGAAACAACAACCTAGTCAGGCCGACCTCCCCCAAGAATTGAACTTGTGACTTTGAAATTTAAGGCAAATCCTTAAAGGCAATGCACTAACCAACTAAGCCAACACCTCACTCTAGAAAATGAAGTGTTGGCTTAGCCTTATAGTACCAAGGCCCAGAGCCCCCAAGTGTCGCAAAGCAACCGGTACACACGCACCCAGAAACAATGACCTAGTCAGGCCAACCTCCCTTGAGAATTGAACTTGTGACTTTGAAAGTCAAAGAAAATCCTTAAAGGCGGTGCACTAACCAACTAGGCCAACACCTCACTCTAAAAAGTGAAGTGTCGACTTAGCCTTATAGTATCAGGGCCCAGAGCTCCCAAGTGTCGCACAACAACTAGTACACATACACCTTGAAACAATGACCTAGTCAGGCCAACCTCCCCCGAGAATTGAACTTGTGACTTTGAAATTTAAAGCAAAGCCTTAAAGGCGGTTCACTAACCAACTAAACCAACACCTCACTCTAAAAAGTGAAGTGTCAGCTTAGCCTTACAGTACCAAGGCCCAGAGCCCCCAAGTGTTGCACAACAACCAGTACACACGCACCCAGAAACAACGACCTAGTCAGGCCGACCTCCCCCAAGAATTGAACTTCTGACTTTGAAATTTAAAGTAAAGCCTTAAAGGCAATGCACTAACCAACTAAGACAACACCTCACTCTAAAAAATGAAGTGTCGATTGAGCCTTATAGTACCAAGGCCCAGAGCCCCCAAGTGCCGCAAAGCAACCGGTACACACGCACCCAGAAACAACAACCTAGTCAAGYCGACCTCCCCTAAGAATTGAACTTGTGACTTTGAAAGTTAAAGCAAATCCTTAAAGGCGGTGCACTAACCAACTAAGCCAACACCTCACTCTAAAAAGTGAAGTGTCGACTTAGCCTTATAGTACCAGGGCCCAGAGCCCGCAAGTGTCGCACAATAACCAGTACACGCACACCTTGGAACAATGACCTAGTCAAGCCGACCTCCCCCAGGAATTGAACTTGTGACTTTGAAAGTTAAAGCAAAGCCTTAAAGGCGGTGCACTAACCAACTAAGCCAACACCTCACTCTAAAAAGTGAAGTGTCGGCTTAGCCTTATAGTACCAGGGCCCAGAGCCCCCAAGTGTTGCACAACAACTAGTACACACACACCTTTAAACAATGACCTAGTCAGGCCGACCTCCCCCGAGAATTGAACTTGTGACTTTGAAAGTTAAAGTAAAGCCTTAAAGGTAGTGCACTAACCAACTAAGCCAACACCTCACTCTAAAAAGTGAAGTGTCATCATAGCCTTATAGTACCAGGGCCTAGAGCCCCCATGTGTCACATAACAACTAGTACAAACGCACTTAGAAACAACGACCTAGTCATGCCGACCTCCACCGAGAATTGAACTTGTGACTTTGAAAGTTAAAGCAAAGCCTTAAAGGCGGTGCACTAACCAAGTCAACACCTCACTCTAAAAAGTGAAGTGTCGGCTTAGCCTTACAGTACCAAGGCCTAGAGTCCCCAAGTGTCGCACAACAACCAGTGCACACAAACCCAGAAACAGTGATCTAGTCAGGGCGACCTCCCTTGAGAATTGAACTTGTGACTTTGAAAGTTAAAGCAAAGCCTTAAAGGCAGTGCACTAACCAACTAAGCCAACACCTCTCTAAAAAGTGAAGTGTCGGCTTAGCCCTATAGTACCAAGGCCTAGAGCCCCCAGGTGTTGCATAGCAACCAGTACACACGCACCCAGAAACAACGACCTAGTCAGGCCGACCTCCCCCAAGAGTTGAACTTGACTTTGGAAGTTAAAGCAAAGCCTTAAAGCAAACTTACTGATGGTATAAGCAAAATAAGGCATTGAAGATGAAAAATCAAAGTTTGAAGGTGAAAGTACTCATGCAGAAACCAAGGCAACCAATCCAAAGAGAGTCTACATCTAATATAGATGTCCTCTTGAGAGCAGCAAGGGCCCTGTAAAAAGGAGATAGATACCATTTTGATTGCATGAGGACATGCAATACCTTCTCCTTGGGGGAGATGTCATTCCTCAATTTTGTCGCTAAAAAGCCACCTAAATAAATGTCATTTGGGCAATATTTACCCTATTTTCCTTCACCTTTGTTCCATTTTGCTTTTATTTTGTCCACCAAAGCCAAATAAAACCATAAAAAGGTATTTTATTTTTTATTATTTAACAATTTTTAAGTGTTGAAAAGTTGTTTTTATCAACATTTACATGAATAAATCAGTTCTGGTATTTCTTCATTCATTAAGTTGGTTGAAGACATTTCCAGGCAAATCGCAAATATGGGTTTTGATCCTGGTCTTCATGAGATGGTTAGTTTCCCTTGGATCCGAGCGAACTCAAACAAAAGGGTCTTCATGATACCATCATCTACTACAAGCGGTCAGTTTCACATCCCTTTATTCAGGCAAAGTTCAATGTCCACCCATTCTACCTCAAGGTAATTTTCTGCTTGGTCTCTTTCCTTCATAGAGTTAGGTATTTTGGAGACTCTTCCACTAGGAGAGAGCAAGACCCCTACCTCACACTTTACTCCTCGAAGGCTCTTGCTTCGGATCACCCCTCAAGACATGCACGAGGTTGGTTCTTAGAGGCGTCTCGAGTTCTCCAATCGATGACTATCTCCCTAGATTGCCTTCCCCTGTTCAGTTTCTTCCTTGATGCATCACGCCATCTCTTGTCGACTAGACAGGTGCTAAATTAGGCTATCAGAGAGGACATCTACAARTTGTACATTCAAGTCAATTGGACCTCACCTCCGACAAGCCTRGGCTTAAAGATGCCCTTCTATCTAGAGCACTTTTTGGAGCTGCRGGATGGCATCATCGCCCGCCCCCTTATACACACAGGCATTGGATCCACTCGCTCGGGATCCCTTTGGGACAGCTCTGGGTCGCCTTTCATCGACTCTGGATTGAGACGGACCAMCATATACCATGGTCTGATAGGATCTGCTAATTTCCACCTACAAGAGCTGAAGACAGAGATGCACCTCATTTTTAGGTGCCCCCTATACTATGAGATCAGAGGATGATATCACTGCATCTATAGGGACTTGGGGGGRTCCCTCTCTATTTCTTCTAGTACCAGGACCAGAGATGCCTAGCCCTCTTAATTAGGGATATTTTCAAGCWTAGATCTCAGTTTTTGCATGCCATGCCTCACCTTGGGATGACCAGGACGATCACCTCTTACTTCCGTATTGATCCATTTGATTTGAGCAACAAGTGATTGGCAGAGTCCCAGAGTATATCATCGAGACCGGTTCGAAGGTGTCAAACTGTGCATCGGTCCATACATCCTCAGAGAGTTATAGGGATTAGCTCCGAATAGATCTAGGGTAGGGTGCCTCCCATCCGTCAGACTACCTCCCAAATTTGAAGGAGCAGCTAGAGATATATCCAGAGTTTCTTTCTTTCAACCTTAGATGCTAGGAGTATCCCCTGCTCCTACATCCCCCCCAGGATCATACAGCCAGACCCCTGATGGTTCCTGAGGAGTCTGACAACGAGCCAGTGCCCAGTGCACCCCCTGGCCCTCGGCCATTAGACTCAGGAGACCTTGACATCAATAGTCCCATCAACAGACCTCTCTCTCACTCTCTCTTTTGACATACTCCTGAGTTGTCCACTGTCTTGGACATACTTATATTTTGGATCACAGTACCTTTTGTCACGGTCATATACATGTGTTTTGAGGCTGTACTACTACAGGTTTCTTTCTTTATGTTATTTTTCACATTATTTAGGAGTTGTGCTTGCACTCCCACATTAAATTCATACTTGTTGTTTTCTTTAGTCATGGTTGGTGATCATCTCATGGTTTTGGTGCTTCTTTCATGCCTTTGCTTGGTGGATCACTCTCTTGACACATTTATGCCTGCTACTTTATGTGTTATATTCTTCTTGGAGCATCCTAGTGATCTTGCATGATGGTGATGTTACATGATTGATGTCAATAGGAGGGGGTCTTCTACATGGTCCTCTTTGTTGAGTGTGTGGTGGGGACATACTCGATGTTTGATGGAGTTAGCACCTTTCTTATGTCTCCTTTTTCTATGGTATTGATGTGTTGTAGTTGTACACTTTTCCTTGATGGAATTGTCCTAGGTGATATAACTTTGTAATATTAGACATCGCCTAGGGGGGGTGTGCAAAAGATGATGTTAATAACTCAATACCCTTGTTGATGTATTATAATTTATTTCATAAGTTTGAGTTAGAGGGGGAAGGGGCTTATTACATGTTTTCATGATGATCTATCCTTTTCTAAGGCTCATGATATATTATTGACGTATTCATCTCTTGTTGGTGGTGCACCCTAGGTTCAAGGCTAGGTAGAGCTTAGGTTTTGTTGTTATCTTTGTACCATAGTGGGGTTTTCTAGGAAGAAGAACTTTATGTTGGTACAACACCTTGATGGAGTGCACTCCTTCATTGGCACACAAGTTGAAGCAGATCACATTTTTTTATATTATTTTGCTCAAGTGGAGGGGCCATCCCTTTGTCCTTGGAGTTTGTTGAGTTGAACGTGAATTTATAGTGTGGTGGTACTATTTTTGGAGGGTTGTTATACATTGGAAGTTGTGCTAGGAGGTAGTTATGAGGGCACCCTTTCCCTAGTGGTTATGATTGACATATGGTCAAGCATTTTCTTTGTTGGAGCACCCTCTTCTTGTTCACATGTGGGCACACTTCTGTAGGGAACACCTATGTGGAGTTGGTTGAGCATTGAATAATTTACTGTTGTTGACTCCTTCCTTGTACAAGTTTGGAGAAGTTGTAACCACTTTGGAGCACATTTACTATTTTGGGAGATGAACCAAGCCTTTCTTGTGAAGCACTCCACCTAGTTGGCATCCTGCACACTTATCCATGGAGCACCCTACCTTGGGATTCACACATGTGAGTGGTTGCACACTTGCTCATGGACCTTGAGGACCTGTTATCGCACAATTTGTACTTGCCCAAAAGCCCAAGGGAAGTGGATACAGAATTGGCGTAACTGAGAATAACCTATCACTGTCACTTTAATAGGAGATCCCTTTCTATTTAGGAGTATGTCAAGACTGCCCCAGGGGAGACGTCCCCGGTGACCTGGGGGGTTTGAGAAGGCTAAGGCAAGTAATCACAAAGAAATCCTTCCCCTTTCACAGATCACTCGAATCAAAGGTTTCTTTATGTCTTATAAAGATGAAGCAAATAGATAATATTGTGTACTTGCCCAGAACAAGACAACAAGGAAAACGGGGGGCACTTTCCAAGTACCAAATGATTGTTAGTGCTTCATAAGACAATAAACCTTCATGAAGTAAGCTAGCTGATATGAATTTGCAGCAATGCAACAGTTTATAACAGCAATTAATATTTTATAACAGCCACAAGATTTATGCCTCGAAATTGCTTGGAAAAGACAAGAAAAAGTAACTTTTACTAGGTAAATTGATGATAAATTGTCACAAGCAAAGTTGGCAACGTTTAGCTAGCTTTTAATGTCACTTTTGCAGAGAATTTGCTGCAGTTAGATGGCTGTAGCAATCTTTTGTAACAACAGCAAATTCTAATGGTCAAAAGTGCAAGTAAACACCATACAAAGTTATCACTTACCTAATAGATTGACTAGCAATTATCACAATTGCATTTTGAATGGTTTTAGTGCAAGTTATGTAGGCAAATGTATCAGATCGATGTATGTTTGTATGGCTGTAGCAATGTTTTGCTACAGCAGCAAGTTAGCTTGGGAGTTAGTCTAGTTTAGGGTTAGCAAATGTTAGTAAACGTTTCAAGGATAAGAGTATGAGTGTTTGTTTGATCAATCAACACTTATAGATGGTAGTCTAGTGCCCTTGTAGGGTAAATGGAGTCACTAATGGCAGCAGCAAATCTTAGAAGAAAGATAGCAATGATAATGATATGTCAAAGGGATGGAGAAGATAAGAAAGGTGTTGGTATCCCAAGGCCTCAAAAATCCACCTCCAAGAGAAAATTGCTAGAAAGTAACAAGGGTTAGGCCC
The DNA here is from genome assembly GCA_009831015.1 of Picea engelmannii. NCBI lineage: Eukaryota > Viridiplantae > Streptophyta > Pinopsida > Pinales > Pinaceae > Picea > Picea engelmannii. Next base: position 53,500 of record ML813434.1, on the reverse strand, counting down.
TAGCGATATCTCCTTTCCTTAAACAAATTGTAATAAAATATGCAATTGGGCATGGAAGTAGGGTTACTAGAGTGCTACAATGGTGGGGCTCTAGTATCTACTTCAAGATAGGTGCCTTTTAAGAAATTTTAGCACATGGAAGACTATAGGGAAAAAGATAATAACATATGTCTTTCCCCTAGGGTTTCAAGCAAGCAATTTCATAATCTTAGACATGAAACAAGTAAAATTAACCATAAGCATTCATTCACAATAAAAAAATGCAGATTTTCCACTTACTTCACCAAGAATAATCAAGCAATAACCCTAGTTGAAGATCATCCACATGAAAATTGTCAAAGTACACAAATAAATGCCTCCTCCAAGAAGTGCGCACCACTAATTTCTGTTGCATTTTCACTATGTTTGGCTCAAGCATGAGGTTTATTTCATTTTAGTCATGTACTTGAACCATAAACAATTGCAACTACACCATTCACAATAGTTGCAATAACCAAGATCACAAGAAAAAATACCATGCACAAGAACACAAGAAATATCTTGGGAAAACCCTTCTCAACAAGGGAGAAAAACCCAGCAATCCTTTGCTATATTCTCAAGAGAAGATCCTCCAACCATGAAACCCTAATGCACACAAGAGAGTGCTCTACTACCTTGAAACTTGTGCCCAAGAGAGGTGCACACTTCAGCCCTAGAAGATGTACTTGCTGAAATTTCCAAATGACAAGTGACTTGTGTGTTTCCTCAATGGGAAAATCACCTTTATTTATACTAGACTGGAAAGACCAAAAGTGGTGTCTATTGACACAGTAGGGCTGACCTCAATAACTCAGAAAATAATTAATTATTACAATAACCATTAATTATCTTTCACATATGTTGGAGCCGACCTGTACCCTTTACATCACAATTAGGGTTACAAACTTACAGGTAAATCTAACTCTCAAACAATATAGCAAGGGATCTCACACATCCACTAGTGCTCAGCCACTAGGGGCACGTCCACCTGTGCTCAGCCACGGGGACGTCCTACTCAATAGATCTCTATCTCACTGAGTCCACAAGAGAATCATCTGGAGTACCATCTCAAGCCTGACTCAACTGAGTCCACAAGGTAGGAGACCACACGTCATAACAATTCAATCCAGAGTCTGACGCACACCCATCACATGGGCACCTTCACCCCACACAGGGGCATACACCGTCTCATCTCAGTCCAGAGAGGAACGACACACCCATCTCATGGGCACACCCAACACATGGGCTCTCTCACAGGTCGACTCACTTAGTCTCAAAGGAGAACGTGTCCAAGAGGATGTCTCATGAAGCTGTAATCATCAACAGTTTCAGCCAAAAAACCTTAAAGAAGGCTGAATTTCAGACCACCACTTGTGTGATGAGTGAATTATGAAAAAATATGAGTTTTATCTCTTATTTATACAATATCAATGACCTTTAATTATCTTTTAGGTCATAAAAGGCCAACATGGCCAATTTACATTAAAAATCTAGTTTTTACATAAAATCAATAATTAAAACCCTAATTTCACTTTAGGGATGATGTCATGCCCTTATAGGGTGGCGTTAGACCCCTAGGATGGAACGTTAGGCCTCAAATGCAAAACAATAGGCCTCCAGAGGCCTCAAATGTTGCCACTGTTGAGATTTGGATACCTTGGAAAGTGGTCCCCATGTGCTTATGAGTCTCTAAGCACAAAGGGGGAAGACTATTACCCTTGTACTTTACTTTATGATTCTAATTTCACTTTGACTTAGGAGTTTTAAGTCAAAAGTGAAATATGTCACTTAAGTCATAAAGTGACAATTAATTCACAATGTGGGTGAATTAATAGACATAAAGCAACTAAGGAAAAGTGGGTTTTCTTAGTGAGATTAATTGAGTTGATCTCACCCATTGATTAGACATGGCTAGTTCTAATCTAGGCCATTGATCTTTTAGGGTTGGAATGAGGAGACCAAAAGGAGGGAAAAGTGCATTTAAAGACTCATTCTTCACTTGAGACTTGTGAGGAAGAGAAGAAGGGCGCACCATCTTGAGGAGGAGAGGGTTTGCACTTCATGAGGGTTTTGAGCCAAAAACCCTTGAGAGTTTGAGAGGGACTCTTGGAGCTTGTGGCTTGCATG
>ML813433.1:187419-205474 GCA_009831015.1 Picea engelmannii | reverse complement strand
TAACTGACATGCAAACACTATAAACAAAGATCATCTACATCAAACCCTAAAACGCATCCAGAAACCCCCAGAGTATCAGATCTGCACGTAGGAGCAATAGGATCGTAGCAAATATCTTGATCAGCCGGATCAGGGATATTTCAAGCCCTTGAACAAAAAGAAAAAGAAGAAAAAGAAAATAAAAGAAAAGAATAAAGGCAACAACGAGCTTGGAAAAATTGCATCCATGACAGGTACGGCTCACCTTCTACAAAGGCACCCACAGATAACATCATGCATCCCTGGCTCTCACTTCACCCACATGTCTGGACATCCCCAGCCACATCACCTCACTTACATGGCTTGTATGAAACCTTCCTGGAAACTTCCCCTTTCTTGTGGATACTAGCCCAATAGAACGTCTTGTCTTTTTCTCCAGTCTTGTATTGTATGTTTTTGTAAAGTCTTTGAGCTATTGACTGATGTATTAGGGTCTTATGCATATGTTTGATAATATTGATGATGAAACGTGATTAACATTGTTATGATCCCGATGATTGATGAGCCTATGGAGGGCGTAGCTTCTGATGTGCAGGATCATGCCTGACGAACAGGTACCATTTGGACCGGTACACATGGGGAGATGATTAGTTCGGACCTCCATGGGGGTGAAGAGCCCACCAGATGGATGTTGAGACCCCATCAGGGGGCAGAGACAGGACAGTGGTTGATTAGGGTATTGCACCGGAGAAGAAGAGGACGTTCCATCAGAGGCACTTTGGCGTAGCCCGACCTAGGGGGAATGACCCCTTTTCAATGGAACGTTGGCCTTGAAAGGCTCTGGATGCCCCCACCCTCACCATGACGTCATCCAGCGTGATGGACATTCATGGAGGCAGACTAGGCAGCAGTGGCACGTGTGGAATTTTGGAGAGGCCCCTAGGGGGCTAACGTTTTGCTCCTGGATGTCTCATCTTCCCTAAAAGGGGCTAGCGCCTCCCTTGAAGGGGCTTTTACCTTTTTTACAGCTCAGTTAGGGTTTTAATTTGACAAATTAATGTAAAAACAATATTTTGGTCTTGTCGGCCATTTTTATGACCTAAAATTAATCAAGGTCGTTGATACACTAAATATTGAAGAATTTTAGCCTCATTTTGACATAACACATCACTCACTCATTTAGTGAGGTCTGATTTTTGCGCCTTACTTGGGTAGTTTTGCTGATTTAGTGAGGCGTACTTGTTGAAGGAAGGCATTTCTTGGCATTTTTGGCATTTCTCTTGAAGGAAGGTTTACAACTAGGGTTTGCATGCTATTTCATGGTGATATGTAAGTGTTTTTTTTGCAAAACTTCTTGATTGAATGGTTGTAATCTTATATTCTTGTATATGTTTATAATTTGCTGATAAAAACCCTAGGTGACAAGCACACAAGTAGGTCCTTGTTTCATGTCCCCTAAAAGAGAAATTTTCAGCCATTGAAGGAAGGAAAAGCCTAGCTATAGCTACACTCTTATTGCTTCTTCTCCCTGAGCTAGTCGTACTCTCTGAAGTCAAGAAGGAGGAGACGTCCTAGGCATAGGTTATCTACACCTAGGATCGTCCTGCTTCTATGGTTTGGTGATAGAGCCTTGCCTTAGCAACACTCTCCCTCACCACACTCTCTAGTCTTGATTTATCTTTTATGCTAGTCGTTTTTGCCAAGTTGACCTAAGGAAGGAGAGAGCACAAGGCCTTGCTTTAGCAACACCAGAGTGAGCCTCTCTCCCCTAGGGTTTTGATTCTGAGGCCCTGCCATAGCAGCACTTCAGAACCCTTCCCTCCAGTCCTTAGTTTCCTTCAACCCTTGCGTCCTCTTCCAAATTGACTCCATTAACCCTTAGGCACTTATCTTAGACCTCCAGCGTTGAAGTGAAAGTGATCAAACAACTCTCAAAACCTTTGCTAAATTGAAACCCTAACTAACTACTAACCCTAAGAAGGTTGACGTCACCCTTGGTTACTTCATCTTGACGCAGCATTTTTCATTTTATAGGCAATTGAATGGTGTTTAAAGCATTTATTGAATAAGGGATTGATTGCTACATCATCTTGATATTTATTGGTGAAGTGATATTATTTCATTGCTATATTAACAAGCATTGACTTGTAAATATTTATTGTTATAATTGCTTATATATTGATATCAGATTGTCTTATGAAGTACTAACCCATTGAATCATAGCCTGCATATATATTGGTTTGTTGTTGCTTTGTTCCGGGCAGGTGTTCCTCTTTGGGCCTACACTTCATTATTGGTTGTTTAGCCGGGACTAATCTGTTTTGGTGGTGACCTGTGAATGGGGAACTTTACTTTGACTTTTAAACCTTTGCCTCTTCAAAACTCCAGGTTACCGGGGACGTCTCCCCTAGGCCTAACCTCCCTAAACGTCTCCCCTAGGCCTAACCTCCCTAAAGAGAAAGAACCTCCCCATCGTGGTGACATTGGGTGGGATAGGTTCCTGTTACGCCGGTTTGGCCTTCTACTTCATAGCCATTTGACCTAGCTACAAACTGTGCGATAACAGTAACCAACTGGTGGCAATGTCATACTGCTAGGTACCCATGGACCTAATAGTCTGACTCGTGATGAGACCCCCTATCCTCTAACTAGGTCTTGTTTTATTATTTTTTCGGGTCCCTCTTGTTTCTTGCTGAGAAGCTTTTTATTGCTTTCTCAGGGATCCCTGGGCGAAGCATCTCGAGGTTTTATTCTTAGGCTTTTATCTTTTACTAGCTTGCTTTTACCTTCTGGGCCTTTAGCCCCTTCTTCCCACGAGGTAAGGTGCAGTCCTGAAAATAGGTCAACCCAATGCCCGAACAAGGGGAATGGGATAAGTGAGCGAGAAGTAAGATGAAGAAGTGGTGCTATGATGGGAGCGGACGATGGCTTTTTAGAAATCCCCCCAATGGCAAACCAAAACCTACAGATACAGGCTTGCTAGGGCACCCTGTCAATCCCCCCAAACATGGTCAAGTGGGTAAATGTAAGATCCAAGCAGTTGTTAGAAATAAAAGGAATCAGTTGCATATATTTAAAGGTTTTAACGATCAAATGCGACACATACCATGATACCTGCACTAATTACCTCATGAACCAAGAACCTCTTTTGATACAGGCCAAACCGATGGTGATGGACGATGCTGCTGCTGACAAGATAAAGACGATGGAAGAAGAAAAGGTGGACCCTCCAGGGCCATGCTCAGGTCAATCCTGCTCTCGGTACTCCATGTCTAGGACTTGTGGGTTTCGAGACATGATCTCCTAGTTATCCCTGAAAAGCGGGGATAACAGGTCTCATACAGGAGGAGGTGTACATTGGGCAGCCAATGGGCTTTGAGGTGCATGGGAGAGATTCTCATGTGTGCAGACTAAAGAAGGCATTGTATGGGCTGAAACAAGCTCCCAGAGCTTGCTATTCTAGGTTTGATGCCTACTTGCACCAGTTGGGCTTTGAGAAGACTGAGGCAGATCCCAACCTATACTTCATTGTGGTTGGAGAGGATCCTCTCATTCTCTTGCTATATGTTGATGATCTTTTCATTACAGGTGCAGAGAGACTCATCACTAGCTGCAAGGAGAGCCTTGCTTCTGAGTTTGAGATGACTAATATTGGACCGATGCATTACTTTTTGGGATTGGAGGTTTGGCAGGAGCCTGGACACATCTTCCTGGGACAGGGGAAGTATGTTTGTGACATTCTGAGGAGATTCCAAATGGAGGATTATAGGCCCATGACCACTCCCATGATTACCAACTGGAAGAAGCTTCATGCTTCTGAGTCACTGTTGGTTGATTCCACTTTATATCGTCAGTTGATCGGTTCATTGATGTATTTGGTCAATACCAAGCCAGATATTTGCTTTGTTGTCAACACTCTTAGTCAGTTCATGGTGGAGCCTAGGAGAGTACATTGGGTGGCAGCAAAACATGTGCTTAAGTATCTTTGTGATACAGTGGATTATGGTCTGGACTATCTGAGAGGGGATGGAGTTCGATTGGTGGGCTATACAGATTCAGATTGGGCAGGATGTGTCCGTGACCGGAAGAGTACTTTCGGATGTTGTTTCGGATTGGGCTCAGCAATGGTGTCTTGGTTCAGTCGGAAGCAAAAGTTAGTGGCTTTAAGTTCTCCAAAGGCTAAGTATATGGCTACCAGTCAGGGCAGTTGTGAGGCTCTTTGGCTTCGCAAGTTGTTGCTGGGATTGTTTGGTGTGCAGCTAAGGCCTACTATGATTTACTGTGACAATTAGAGTTGTATTAAACTCTCTGAGAATCCATTTTTTCACAACAGGTCTAAGCACATTGAGATTCAATATCACTTCATCTGGGAGTATGTTCAGAGAGGATCAATTGAGCTACAGTACATATCTACAGATGAGCAGGTTGCAGATATATTCACCAAAGCCTTGGGCAAAGGCAAGTTTGTATTCTTCAGGGACAAGCTTGGAGTGGTGAGTAACACTTTCCTCAGTAAGAGGGAGTGTTAAAATAATTAAAAAGTACCTAGGCAAGTGTTTCTCATCACCTAGGCGCCTAAGGGGTGAGAAAGTGCCTAATGTGGACCTTAGTCATTTAATTTGTGAGAAACAAATTAAAAGGTGACTTTTTGGAGTTAGGGAAAGTGGGTAACTTAAGTGACTTCATTTACACCGTTGATCTCATCCAATCCCCATCGTTGGATTGAGAGACTCTTCACCTTCCCTCATGAGGTCGATTAGGGTAGGAGGGCGCACCCATTCTTGGCTTGTCGAAGCATTTGAGAGAGCAAGAATAGAGGAGGTTGAGCTTGAGAAAGGAAGCAACATTTGCAGAGCTAAGACACGCATTTCAAGGTAGCAAGCTAGCACGCATTTCAAGGCAAGGGTACAATATTTAATAGAGGTCATACAGTACGGATTTCTAGAGGTCATACAACGTTTTATTGGAATAAAAATCGAGGAGTACAGCAGCTAGAGTTCTGAGGAGGTTGGCACGCATTCCAAGGCTACCACACAAGTGTTTACTTGCACGGAAATCAAGGCAACTGCTGTCACGAATTTCTGGGTGGATTTTCGTACAGTTCGTACAGATTTGGTACAAATTTTGAGGGCCGTACAGTCCAATTTTTGGGCACTGTTTTCGAGGATAAAAGGCACAAATTTTGAGGTGTTGTTCCTGCTGCATATTCTGTACAAAAAACTCAAGAAAGGGCACAAAAATCGAGACAATCCGTACAGCATTTATTGTTGGGACAATCGTACAGTTGTACAAATTTCTGACCCAAAAATCGATGAGCTTTTTCGGGACTGTTCAGAAGGAGTTCTGCTGAAGAAATTCTAAGATAAGTTTATGTAATTTCTGAAGATGAATATGTTGTAAAAGAAATTTCTCTGAAGCTCACAAATAATAAAATTCCCTCTCTCACTGGTTTTCCCCTTGTGGGTTTTTCCAGGGTCGTTGTTAGACCAAAAATCTCTGTGTAAATTTTATGAATATTGTGTTATTGATATGTTTTTATTTTTGCATTAAAGATCGTTCAGAATCCTCATGTTTCAGTTCTGAAAAGTTGTTTATATGCCGAGTTTATTTGGCTGTCATAAAACTGGGTTTGGGCATTAAACATTGACTGAAAATCAGCGAGACTTGAAACTGGGTGGGGTCTGAAATCTTACATTCCCGTCCATTGCGCTCCCTGCCCAATCTGCATCGGCATATCCCTGCAATCTCATGTCTACACCGAAGGCATATCTCATTCCATAACCAATTGTGCCTCGCAAATATCTCAGCACATGCTTCGCTGCTATCCAATGTATCTATCTCAGTTGACTCATACATTGACTGAGTACATTCACTGCATAGCATATATCAGGTCTAGTGTTGACAAGATACAGCAATGATCCAATCAACTGTCTGTAAAGATGTGGATCAATCTCGCCTGATTCAGAAGAAGTCTCGCTCAGTTTCTTCAGATCCATCACCATCGGTGTCGGCAAGGGCTTGCAGTCTGTCATCTTGAATTTCTTCAATATCTCCACTGTGTATTTCCCCTGACTAGGGAGAATCTCATCAGTCTTCTTCCACACTTCTAGTCCCAAGAAGTAGTGCATCATACCAAGGTCCTTCATCTCGAATTCAAAAGCCAATGCATGCTTGCATTTAACAATAAGGCTTTCTGAACCGGTGAGGAATAAGTCATCAACATATAGGACCAAAATCAGGCACTCGTCACCATCAATGTTGTAGTATAGGTTTGGATCAGCAACACTCTTGTTGAAGCCCAAACTCATCAAGTATCCATCAATCTTCTCATACCATGCACAAGGTTCTTGCTTTAGTCCATACAGGGATTTCTTCAACTTGCACATATGAGACTCCTTCTCATGTATCACGAATCCATCTAGTTGCTCGATGTAAACTTCTTCCTCAATTTCTCCATTGAAAAAGGTTGTCTTCACATCCATCTGATGTAGTCTCCAACCTATGGATGTTGCAAGGGCAATAATCGTATGGATGGAAGTGTATTGGGCAACAGGAGCAAATGTCTCTTCATTATCTATTCCCTCCACCTGAGAGAATCCTCTAGCCACAAATCTTGCTTTGTACTTCTCGACACTTCCATCAGCAGCATGTTTGATCTTATAGATCCACTTGGAAGTCACTACAGACTTCCCTTTCGGTCTCGGAACAATATCCCACACATCATTCTTCATGATGGATTGATACTCTTCGGTCATGGCATCTTTCCAAACATGTTGGCTTGTTGCTTCTCCATGACAAGAAGGCTCAGTATCAATGATGTGGCTCATAGCTGAAACATAACTCAAATATCTATGTGGTTTGTTGCTCTCTCGAAATGTACCACGAGGAGCTGCATGTCCCTCTACCTCCTCCAGAGTCTGTCGAGCCCATGCAAGCCTCTTCTGGCCTACTGCAATGTCTCTTGGAACATCAACTAGAGCTACGGGACCAACTGGAGCTACAGGACCAACTGGATCAACTGGATCAATAATTGTCTCCCTATGAATTGTTGAAGGGGGAGAAGGTATTGTCTCTTCTTTCTTCTCGCTGTCAATCTCCATCTAAGATTCACTAGATCTTCGGAAGGCTATCTCTTCCTCAAAGGTGACATCTCTGCTAACCTCGATTTGTCTGTGACTAGGGATGTAGATCCGGTATGCCTTCGAAGATTCACTGTACCCCACAAATGTACCCTTTATGCCTGAAGGGTCTAGCTTGGTCCTCTTTTCCTTGGGTACATGAAAGTATACTGGACACTCAAATATCCCGAAGTGTCCAACCTCAGGCTTCACTCCAATGAAAGCTTCTTCGGGAGTCATGTTCTTCCGAATCTTATGAGGACTCCTGTTTTGAACGTACATTGTTGTCATGGATGCCTCTGCCCACGGAATCATAGGTAGATTTTGATCATGTATCATCGCTTTGGTTTCAACAATGGATTTGTTCTTCCTCTCTGTAACCCCATTCTGTTGAGGGTTATAAGGAACGGTGTACTCCCTCTTGATCCCTACCTCAATACAGAAATCACTGAAATCCCTGGAGGTGTACTCTTCTCCATTATTTGATCTCAACACCTTGATCTTCCTCCTAGTTCAACCTGAGCTTTAAACTCTTGAAATCTTGCAAGGACTCCATCCTTGGTCTTCAAGAAGTAAATCCATGTCTTCCAAGAGTGATCATAGATGAAGAGCACATAGTACAAATATTCATTCAAGGAAGCAACAGTCATGGGTCCACAAACATCTGTATGTATCAAGTCCAAGATCCCCTTGGATCTACTGTCACTGCTAGAAAAGGACCCCTTGACATTCTTGCCAAGAGCACAACCTCTGCAAACGCCATCATGCTCGATATGTATCTCTGGAAGGCATGTCACCATCTTCCCGAGAGCGAGAATGGCTCTATAATGTAAATGAGCAAGTCGTATGCCATAGCTCGCTCAAGCTGATAGTATCATGTAATAAGGCCTGGACTGGTCGAATAGTCAATCTGTACAAACTGTTTTCTCGATCACCAATCACCCGGGCAGAATCCATGTGTGAGTTTTTGTGCCATGCAAGAACTTTTCCTTCAGAGAAGGTTACCTTGTAGCCTTTATCCTCTAAGGCAGAAACAAAGACAAGGTTCCTTTTCATCCCAGGTACATATAGTACCTCACTTAATTGAAGAGGTATGTCAGAATCTAGTTGGAAAGAAGAAGTTCCAACTCCCTTAACAGTATATCTGGCATTATCACCAAGTACAACATGCAGACGAGACTCTTTCTCTACAAGGTTTGTAAGATGTTCTCTATATCCAATCATGTGTCTGCAAGCACCACTGTCAATCAACCAAATATCACTATCAGTAGGAACGGTACCTGAGAGTGTTGAAATGAAGAAGAATGCTTCATCTTTTATGTCTTCATCTCTCTGATGTGGTTCTGAATCAACATCGACAATGGATGCATGTTGTCTTTTTTCTTCCTGGTAGGACAATCTCTCGCAATGTGTCCATACTTGTCACATCTGAACCATTGGATATTTGAAAAGTCATTTCTATGTTCATGACCTAAAGCTGTTGAAGTTTTCTTGTCTTTGAATGCTTTGTCGAAACTTCTTCTATTTCTTCTGCCTTTCTTTGTATGAGAAGCAAGGGCTTGATTGTCATCATGATGGGAGTCTTGCACACCTCTGGTTGTAAGTCTGGTTTCCTCCTGAGTGCAGTCTACCCATAGACGATCAAACTGAAGTAAGTCTGTTCTTCCACTGATACTTTGAATGAATGGTTCCCAATGTCTTGGAAGAGCATTGAGAGTGACAAGCTCTATCTATGATGGTTTCTCCAATGGCACCTAATTGATCTCTGAGATCTGAAATCTTCATGAAGAAGGTAGCAATGGTGTCAGCTTTCGTCATCTTAAGATTTTTAAGTTGGTGTTTCAATGTGAGAGCTTTGTTAGTGTTGTTTCTCTCAAACATCGTCTTCAGTGCATCATACATTTGATAAGATGACTTCAAGGTAGAGATGTGAGGTAGTAGATGATCTCTTACTGAATAGATGATTATCTTCCTGGCTTTGACATTGTCTTCCTTCCATTCAGCCTTCTCTTCATCGGTTGTTGTTGCTGGTAGAGTCTTTTCTATCAATCTCAATAGGTCATCCTCTTCCAGAGTGATCTGTAATCTTGACTTCCAGGAGCTTAAGTTGCTTGTTCCATCAAGCCTATGTTCCATCAAGCCTATCTTCTACCAAAGTCATGTTCCTCATGGCTTGTAGATTCTTCACAAACCCTAACGGCTAGGCTAGAAACCCTAGCGTTTTTCAAGAGGAGTTCTCTGGGGGGTTTGTTGTACTTATGGCTGCCAACAAGAAACCCTAGAGAGTCAAAGGAACCTCAACAAGCTGCAAAAATACTCCAACGTTCTGCAAAAACCCTAGAAACCAAATTTTGCAGAAACACTAGAAACCCTAGGGCCAAAATCAAAACTTCTTCAATTTTTTATCTGAGAGTTGCAGGTGGTGCACTAAACTAGGTCGTACTTGCCTGTGCAAAAATTAGGCCCAACGTTCAAGGGGAAAGTGCTAAAACTAAATTGACAAGGAAAATGGAAGGGGTTGTTTTTGCAGTTGCAGCGAGTAGGTGACGACTAGCTTGGAATAGCTTGTGCAATGGCCCTTCGGGAACACTACTCTGATACCATGTTGAATTTTTAATGCTTAGCTCAAGCACATGTAGTTTCTTTTCAATTTAGCTTGAACTTGAACCATAAACAATGCAGCAATACAATATACAATAGCTGCAGTAACCAAGATCACAAGAAGAATAACCATGCACGAGACACAAGAAGTTGTCCTAGGAAAACCCTTCTCAATCAAGGGAAAAACCCAACAATCCTTTGCTATAGAGTCAAGAGAAGATCACCCTTTCACCACAAACCCTAGTGCACACAAGAGGGTGCTCTATGACCAAGAAAACTAGCACCTAAGAGAAGTGTGCACTTCATCCCTACAAGTAGGCGTTGAGAGAATGATACAAGAATGAATGAGTGATCCACAATGGGGATCTAACTCTCCAATAAATAGATGACCTAGCACATCAAATGGATGTGTCTATTGGCACAATAGGGCCGACTTGTACAACTCAATAATATAATTAATCATTTACACAATATTAATTATCTTTACATGGTGGGGCAGACTTATACCCTTCACAATACAAAATTAGGGTTTCACAATAATCTTACTCTTAGACAATATAGCAAGGATCTCTCACACATCCTCTAGTGCTCTGCCATTAGGGACAAGTCCACATGTGCTCAACCACAGGGATGTCACCCTCAACAGATCAACTCAACTAAATCCATAGGAGTACTATCTGGAGAGCCATCTCCAATCGACTCAACTAAGTTCATAGGAGTCCGACAAGAGCATCTCAAGTCATCTCAACTCAGTCCAAAGGAGCATGACAAGAGACCACACACTTCATCTCAACTCAGTGCAGAGGAGTATGACTCACCCATCACATGGGCGTTCTCACAGATCGTCTCAACTCGGTCCAGAGGAGAACGACGTGGAGAATGTCTCATGAAGCTACAATCATCAACAGTGCACAACCCCAGCCAACGTGGCCACTTGGAGCAATATATTAATGCAAAAGAAAAAATATTTTACAAGAGAGTTTCTCACAATCAATCATCAGCAAATGGCCCTCCATGCTCTTTAAATAGAGATCATGGACCAATCAGGTGTTAAGCCACAAATCAATATAGTCATTAGTATCGAGGAGAATATGAGCTGTCGGATCACTCTATGTCTAGAACAAATAGTGACTGTCAGATTACATAACTACAAATGCATACTAAAGAAACACACTTTTACCTAATGACGTATTAGACCAAGTTGATCTTAACTAACTCCTACGTGTCTAAATATCCTTAACACTTGGTAACATATATTCCTTGCTTCTGTTGTTGTATGTTTGTCTATGTTTCTTGAATTTTTTTCATTAGATGTAATTCATCCTTCTTGAAAGTGGAACCTTCAACACCATATAGATTATAATGTTGACCTTATCAATTAAACTCCATAAACTGTTCTTCAAGGTTGGTGGTATAAATGCCCAACTACATCAACCATTCAACACCTAGCACCATATCCATCTCATCAAGTGGTAGAGTAGAATACTATTTGTAGTTCCAAGCTTGGATTTGAACTGAGACTTTATGACATCTACCTACTCTAACTTTTTGTCCATCAGCGATCATAACTGTGAGGTCCTTGGTGAGGTACACAAAAAGGTTTAGTTGTTTAGCAGCATTGATGTCTAGACAATTACGAGTACTACCAGAATCTACAAGTATTGTTACATTTCCATTTTTGAAATTCCTTTGAGCTTTAGTGTCTTAGGTTGCAATTTCCTCATCCTAGTTAGAGGTGGAGTTGTGGGTTCTTTTTCCTCTTTTCTTTGGACCTGGATCTTATCGGCCTTTCTAAGATGATGTGGAATATATTTGGCAGTTAGTTCTTGTATTCAGTCCTTTCGAGTAGTAGTTTCTTTTTGCGACACCTTCATTTTTATTCTGAGGTGTGCATAAGATTGATGCTAGTGATACTTTTTACAGTAGTTTGCCATTGTTGGAATTTAAGTTGTATCTTATAATGATTTCATTGTTTGGGTTTGAAACTTCTACTTCCCTCTCATCCACTATTTTAAGTAGCGTAATGACATGTCTTCACACCTATGTCCTAGAGTCCAACTCTTACCAAATTAACGACAATTGTTTTCCTTCATTTTATCCCTTTCTAAGTGGTGATATTTAGTACTGTTGTAATGACTTGATGCACCATAATTGTCTTCTTTTGGAGTTTGAAAGCTACCTCATGTTGAGTATTGAGCTTTCTTTCGATCATCTTCACCATGCTTCTGGCTTCAACCAAATTTTTAGGTCTAAATAATCTTAGTTCGCTGCGGATAATGGGTTTTAATCTTGAGATATGCAATTTTAGCAGTTGATCATCTATAAGATTCGGAAATCTAGTAGTTAGGACTTCCCATTCATAGGTATATTCATTAACTATTCTTATTTCTGATAAATGAGTGAACTTGGTAAAGGTGTCATCTTCTTCGTCGTCGTGAAATCTCTTAAGAAAATCTTCTGTGAAAATTTGCCAATTAACAAAGAAACCAATAGTTTTCTTTTACCACCAAGTTAACCAATCATAAGAATCACCTTCTAACTATAAGGATGCCATGCATTTTTTTTCTAGTTCATTGGCATGTGGGTTCATAGCCAAAATCCCCTCGATTTTATTAACCCATGTTATAGCCTTTCTATCATCTAATCTATCATATTTAGGTGTATTAATTTTGATTTTATTTAGACAACCTATGTTATCTTGATATTTCTGATAACTGGTGTTTAACAAATTTAGGCTTGGTGGCGATCTTCAGTGGACTAACGATTGCATTGATAATGCATCTACCCTTTTGGTTAGTTGATCAATCCTTTCGGTATGATCATTAATTATAGAGACTTCATCCTTGTCATTGTTTCTCATTCTAATGAGCTCTAGCCATCATTTGTCGAAATCCTCCATTAGCTTATCGATTCTCTCCCCGAACATTTTATGTGTTTCTTCTATTAACCTGTCAATTTTTCCCCTTGACTCTTTTTGTCCCTCTCCTAACTCTTTTTGTCCTTTCTCAACATTGTTGAGGTGATATCTTAAACTATTGAATTCATCTATGCATTGGTTAACATCTATGTAATTCATCATTGCTGACAATCTTGGGGTTGGCCTTTTTCTTTGCAGACTCCACCTTTTTTATATAATGTTTTTATAAAGTGATCTTACAAGCGAAAGGTTGAAGGTTTCTACAAAATGACTTTATAACCCAAGTCAACCTTAGTATATAAATTCCAATTTCCAAGGTAAAAAAGGTCATTTTTAGGAGACATGACTTTAGGAAAGGCCATATGAATGTACGGAAAGGTTAAAAAGGCAACTGGTTGAATTGATTGGTGAATCTACAGATAGCGTGAGAGCAGTGTACAATTATCGATTGTGGCAACCTAGCAGTTGTACGGGGTGCTAATTGGCAGTTGACACATTGTACAGTGCAACAACTAGTGTAGCATTGTACGAACAATGTGGAATTGCAGTGGATGATGGTTGAGTACAAGCTATATGGACAACAGCGAAGACAGTTGGTACGACAACGACAGATGTATAGATTAGATGCTGAGCAATTTTTAATTTGTGGAAATTAACCCACAAATTGCCAAGATAATGCTTTTATACCATATGAGATAAATAAGAATGTTTATCGCTGAGTTGCAAGAAGAATTCTGCAATTGTATATGTAAGAATATTGAACGATAAAATGATTGATAAGAATTGATAAGAATGGATTGTTGAAGAACATGTGCAAAGACCACCAAGCAGGGAGCACAATCACCATCCAACCAAGGAGAAGTGAGAATCCCCCAATCTCCGTCAAATGATACGATGCCATGAAGAGAGGGGCTCCATAAAGATGAATCCCCCAAGTCAATCTAGCAACTCCAAGGAACAAGAAGCAAATCTCCATCAATGTGATGAAAATCACGAGGTGGAACCTCATACATTATGAAGTGTAACAGGATTGTACTACAACTTATGACTCGAGCCTCCAATAGTCCATGAATGATCTTTTCAATTTCATTCTTTTGTGCAAAATGGTGCCTATAAGGATGCACATTAGGTGTTTGACTGCCTCGAACCAAGGGAATACCATGGTCATGCTCACCAAATGAAGGCAGTAAGCCATGGGGTGTTTCAAATCCCCGTTGATATTAGACAATACCACCTGCAAATCAGGGTGAATCTCCTATGGGGGGTTGTCCACAACTTGTATGGCACTGAACTAGGCAATAATGCCGTAGTGGCCTTTCTTCAATAGCTTCCCCATATGGTGAGAGCTAACAATTTTAAGGGAGTTGAATGTAATCCCCTTGAGTATTTGTTTACGCCCTTCTTTATTGAAGCTCATGTATAATTCTTTGAAATCCATGGTAACAAGACCCAAAGTGTGCAACCATTATGCACTGAGAACTACATCACAACCACCCATTTCAATAGCAAAAATGTGAGGTTTGATTTGATAATCTCCCATTTGAAGTTTTACATTTTCACATCGGCCTCCACATTTCATCATACCTCTCCATGGGCTATCATAATTTGAAAATTATGCACTACATGGACATAACAATCGGTTTCTTCGATCACTCTCCTATGAATAAAATTGTAGGTGTTGCTATTATCAATCAAAACAATCACCTTGCGGTTCTTTATGTAACCAATCAGCTTCAGAGTTTGGGATGTGGAAATGCCAAATAAAACATGGATGAAAATTTGGGGTTCCTCACAAGGAGCTTCTAAGGTTGTTTCTTCCAGAAGAGAAGGGGTGGTCTCTGTTAATTCTAGTTCGGGAGTGTCTTTTGTTGGATGTCTTCCAATTGGTCTTGGGAGGACACATCCATTTGGAATAATTTATGTTCCTTACATTCAAGCCCTTCAAAAATACCGCTCATCACAATTATAGCGAAGTTTGGGTCGTTGTCATTCTATAACTTTTTCTAAGGACAACTTTTGGATTCTCAAGGGTTGGAAGGGGTAGTGGGTGGTAGTAGATGCCAAATGGGGGTGAAGGCAAGCAATAAAGGAGGGCCTTTTGTCCTACGTGTTTATCACCATCTCAGCTTTGCAAGCTCTTTGAGAGGCCTCCAACCAAGTAGTTGGGTGCTACATCATGGCATGTGCTTTAATCTCTTCCTTGACACCAGTAATGAAACATTCTTAAAGAATAAGTCAGGTCCTCTATGCAAATTGCTAATTGCTTGAAGGCTGCAATAAAATATGCCATTGTGCCTATTTGGCGCAACTTGGTTAGCCATCCCAAATAGTGAGTATCTCTTTCAAAGTGAGCATAGATGACTTTCACAAACTGACTGCACATAATGTAGCTCCCATATAGTTTCTTACAACATTGCCACCGTTCCAGATCTAAGTGTAATACCCCCACTCCAAGTTTCATTAGGTCATTGGTAATATCTTGGAGGGAGAAGTAGTGTTCCATTTGGGTAACCCAGAACCATTAAATTTGTTCAAGTCGACTTTAGGAAGTCTGTACCACATGCAATGTTGATTATCACAAAATGGTGGCCCTCAACAATCCCCATCGCCTATGGATGACTCAACCCCCTCCAGTTGTATGGGTGGATCCGGCCACTACCCATTTGGGTTTAAGATGGAAAGGAGAGACTATATATTGCTATTGGTTTAAGCAAGTTCAAATTTTACGCCTACAAGGTCTGCTTTTAGGTTGCCAATGTCTTCTTTCATGCAATCTATCTAAGAGACTTTGTCTAAGATCCCCGAAATAACGTTTTCCAAGCCGTTGAGCCTATTATCCGTGGATGTATTTCAAGTGGCCATCATGTGGCCTTTTGGGGTCCACCAAATGGGTTATTTAAGAATTATACCAATGCAAATAGCTCCACACAAGGATTTTGCTGAGATAGGTCCCCCGCAACGATATGGTCAGGTCCACAAAAAATCTTACTAGAGAATGGTACCACTACAATCAGAGTTGCAAAAGGAATCTTTTGAGATAGGTCTCCCACAATGGTTCTGTCAAGACCCAAGATTTTTTTACTCGCGTAGGAGTATTACTACTATCTCAGAATTACTACACTAATAGAATTCTCAAATTCCTGATATTCTCAATTGTGTAGAAATTTTGTTGCTCGTACTATAGAAGCTAGGGTTTGCAAGGTACTAAGGACAAAGAAGTGTCAAGCGCTATAGCTCTTTGATATACCTATGGGTTTCCAAAAATAGTACTCGACCAAATCTTCCACAGTGCTAACTAAGGAGGATAAACAGTACCCTTAGCCGTACTACCTGATTCCCTAGTACACGAGAGTGATCTCACTCAGTGTTATTCTCGGTTTACTATAGCAACAAGATGGTTTACAGGTTTACGTAAGGTTGGTTTCAACTGCACCTAGAGGGATTTAGATATACTCGAGGGTACATGGAAGACAAATCCATATACAAGTGCTTCCGATGGGGTACTACTCAAAGGGGTACCAACAAAGGTTACAAGAGTGTCCAACTAGGTGACACCACTTGTATTTTATGCATGTATTCTTTCCCGACCACAGGTTTACCCATTGAATGATAGATCTTTATGTTATTTAAAGATGTCGAAACATGTCTCTAGCCTAAAAATAATTTCTAAAATCCAAGCACATGTTGGCTCAAGATAGAGCTTTGGTACCACTTGTAGTGATCCTTAACCCTTAAAATTGAATCACAAACAAGATATTCAGAGACATATAAATGCAATAAAGAAGATACAAGAAATAATGAGATAAAATGTGCAAAATATAACCCTTGTAATAATTATTTTCAAAAAGAGAGCAATGTTCACAGTCCTGTTTCAAGGAGAAAACTCTTATGAGCATAGCTCCAATTAGAACAACAACACTTGACAAAATATTCCATTGTCTTCTAGCTTTATAGATAAATTCTTAATAGAAAAAACCTAACTGCTGGTGGTTCCATCATTAATGAGTACCAAACACTTAGTGGGGCCTTATTTGATAAAGATGACCTTTTACATTAAGTAACTACACACTAACTATATAATGGGTCTTATTCAAAGAAGATGGACTCATACATTAATTGACAGACTCCTAAGTACCCCCAAAGTAGGGAAGTTAGGGTAGGAACCTAACAGATACTAATTTTGATTGTCACAATAGACCACAATGGGCTCCATAATCTCTCCTACCAACTCTACTATCAACTTGTAAAGTTAGATGATTCACAACTAGTAGTGTCAATTTCCATGTATTCTGCCTTTATTGAACTCAATGCAACTAAAGCCTACTTCCACTCAACCAAGATATTAGTCTTGAACCCAAACTAAAGCAACAACATTAAGTATTCATTTTGTCACTAGCATCCCTTGCCCAGTCAAAATTGATAAATCCATGCAACATCAACTCACCATCTCTTGAATACTATAGACCATAATGTATTGCGCACTTCAAGTAGAAGAGAACATGTTTTGTAGCTCCCTAGTGAATTTGCCTCAACCATATACTAGCTTAAAGTAAAGACAACCTTCCTCTTTGTTATATCAAATGGATGTAAAGACAACCTTCCTCAATGGTATGATTGAGAAAAAAGTACACATTAATCAGATGAGAGAATTTTAGGTGCATGGGCGAGAGACGCATGTGCAGGTTGAAGAAATCCCCTTACGGGCCAAAGCGAGCACCATGTGTTTGGTACTCCAAGATTGGTAAGTACTTAGGCTTGGGCTTCACCAGAACTTCTATAGATCCCAATTTTTATTATTTATTTGATAGATTCAATTTGCTTATTTTGGTCTTGTATGTAGATGATTTCATACTTACAAAGAGTTCAGAGAAGCCCATTGCATGGCACCGGGAGGAATTTGTAGAAATTTCAGATCTAGTGCAATTAATGCAAAACTGAAATTTCACCTCACAAGGAGGTTTCCCAGATCTAGTCCCTATGAATTTCAGCCTTAAGGCTGCTCTGAAATATTAATTTAAAGCAACAAACTGTGGACAATATTTCATTTAACTTCAACCCAACACACTAGGCAGCTCAAGAGAAACGATACTGAACATATGCCAACAAGTTCCGGCCCTTAGGGCACACTTTTCCAAGCATAAACCAGATCTGAAACCACTTTAATTACTGCAGATTTACAGCAGTAAATCTGCTCTATTATCTTCAAGATATATGCTAAATCACTTAACACTTTGAGCCCTATTTATGTCAAATCAGCATAAACAACAAGTGCTGGAAATTTACTCAATCAAGAAGACAATGCAAGCTGAAAATCAAATATGCAATTACACAATTTTAGACAGCTGAAAAAATTCATATATATATATATGGTAGAAATGAAATACATGTACATACTCACAGCTTATTACAAGCTAGGAAGATTCGTCAAGCTCTCCAAAAA
>ML813433.1:159311-176523 GCA_009831015.1 Picea engelmannii | reverse complement strand
CTTCAATTGTTACGTTAAATGGTTAATTAAAGCTATAAGTGGAGAAATCATGAAAGATGCATTGGAGGATCATAAATGATTGGAAGGTTTGTAGGATTAATGTCCAAATGAACTTAGCAGTCTAAACATAGATTTTGTATGTTATCAAGATAAATAAATTGGATTTGCCAGTGTAGTAACCTCTTTATATTAAATTGTTGTTTTTTTTAAGTGATAAAATGATGGCATTTACTTTGTAATTTTGAATGGGATTGTAGTAAATAATGTTATGGTCCATAATTAGTAATGAGATTTTGATTCATCCCAGTAATGGCAGATCCAATAATCTGGTATTTGACCTCCTCCTCCTATTAGTGCTAATTTACAAAAATGATGGTGCAGGTTCATTGTTGATCAGGAGAATGCAACTTTCTATATTTCATGTGGAATATTGTCCAAGGCTTGGGAAGAGTCACATCTTGCAAACAACTTAGAGTTATAGTCTGCATGAGTATAAAGGCGTTGCATATGTTGCCTTCCCTTCATTTCATAAAATAGAAGGTTTCATTGTCAAAGAGAGCAAATATGGAGAGGGAAATATACAAACTGACAACAAGGTCTTCTTTCGTTGCCTCAAGGGTAATGATGATGAACCAACCCTCGTCCATCAGGGAGCTCTTAAGTTGTTCCTATGTATTATGGAGATTACATATTTCCAAGCAAAGGTAAATTAATTTATCTTTCAGGATGGAGTGATCTTAGTTTCATAAAAAGAGTGATTATTTATTCCCTTGTTGGAGATGAAATTTTTGGAAAAAGAAAATAGTAACATTGTGTTGATGTATTTCATGACCGAACAGATGTAGATTTATACGGATTCAAAACAAAGGAAGCTCAAGCCCATTATATTTGTAGGTCATTCCTTAGGAGGGGCCATCGCAACTTGGCCACACTGTGGGTACTGGAAAAGAGGCCGAGGCAAAGTTCTCCTTTTTGTATAACATTTGGAAGTCCTTTAGTGGGGGATGTAGGACTTGTTGAAGCAGTTGGACATGAAAATTGGGTAGGAAAATTTTGTCACATGATTTCCAACCATGATATTGTTCCTCAAATGCTCCTTGCACCATTTGAGTGAATTGCTCAGCCCTTGATTGTTATTTTTCCTTATTGGCAAGGCATAATGGCCAATGGCAGTAAAACTATACATGATTCTTTTATTCAAGATGCTTGTAGGACTCTTCTTAATAATGTCGTGAAGTATACTTATACAGTAACAAACTACGGGCATGATTCTCCTAGGGAGTCAGATGTGGTTATCAAGAGAATTCCATACAGACCTTTTAGCACTTAAATGTTTTGTTCATGCGAGGGCACAACTTGTATTGATAATTCTAAGACCATTTTGAAGATTCTTCTTTTGACAATTTGTAAAGCCACAAAAAACCTTATGACAATATCATACAAGATTGTTTTTTAGAGCATATAGAGTATGGTTATGTTTTGATTCATGTCATAGAAAAGTCCATAAGTGGGAGAAGAACCGCAAAACCTGATTAAGAATCTTCTTACAAGATAAGAATGTCATTACAACTGGAATGCATTGGTGTTGGTGCTCAGGTAATAATAAATTCCTTGTTAAAATTATATATATATATTTGTTATCGTACAAACTGTAAGTTGGGAAAAGCTCGACCCAGTCCACAATATGGCAATAACGGTGGGAGAATTTACCCACTGTCACCTCAGATAAACCCTCCCCTCGCTTTAGTGAAGGAAGAGTCCAACACAAGGGGGAGTCTCGGGTGACCCTAGGGGGAAATGAGACGAAAGATGAGATGATGGAAGTAATGCCCCTATAGGTCAAGATACTAAGTGGAAGATAACTTGGAAATGAGTCTCGAAAGTGGTTAATCATTTCCAAGAAACATAAGTACCTGTAGAAGATGATTGTACATGCCCGAGACACAAGAAAAGACAAGATACAAGCCCAACAATCCAATGGACAAGCAAGTGAAGCTTGTTTTCCTAGTTAGCAACAGTGTATAAAGATATAAATCAGCAATTAAATAAATGGAATAGTTGCTAAACAAGTCACTAAAATTCCAAGTAAATATGAAAGAGACTAACTAGCAATTACTAGAGAAACTCAAGTATGATAGCACAAGACTTTAGCAACATTTAAAGGTTGTTTGATGTAAGTATTGAAGAGATATTTCTGCAACATTATGGCTATAGAAAACAAGTGTTACTACAGAAAATTCCAACCACCAAAACTTGCAAGTAAACCACCCAAAAGAAGCACAATAACTAGTAGATTAACTCGACAGCTTTCTAACAAAATTTGATAGTTAGAACATGAGCAAATTTAGAAAGTATGAAGTGATTTGTTGCAGCCCTAATGGCTGTAGCTTAAAGTTGTTATAGCAGCAATAAATCCTTGGAGAAACAAGATTCCCTAGTGGCCTTGACAAGCTTTTAGCATGCATAAGATTCCAACTTAAACAATTTCAATATCTTGTAATTCCATGTATCCCAATGCAATGATTTTATTTCTCCAATGCGAGAGAATAGTGCCTTTAACTATTGGGCTATGGAGTCTTTAAAAATGAAAGAGCTAGTTGTGCTACTTCCTTGGGCGTGTAAGCCCTTTTACTCCCGAAGGCAAGCAAAACTAGCTAAGGAAAACCCTAAGAGGGTGTAAACCCTTTTACTTTTCCTAGTATTCCTTTGTGCAACAAATTATTCCAAGACAATTATGATGGGATTAGCGAGGTTGTATGCCCTTATACTCCCCAAAAATCTTAGCAAATTAACCTTGTAACGAAGAACATAAGAAATAACAAGAGAGATTCCTTACTAGTCCAAGCATTAACAAGATAAACTCCTTTTAACCAATAAAATCCACCATAAAAGCAAGAAATAATCTCCAAGAAAGATAACACCTTACTTATCCATCCAATAGCCAAGACAAACCATCACATGAGAAAGTAGCAAAGAGTGATAGAGAAAATTGCCCAAAAGGGGCCCAAATTTTAGCCAAGGATCCTCTCCAAGATGGGAGAGTTATATGAAATGACAAGAGTTTGATCTCTATTTATACAAATCATCATAAAAGTGTTTGTCCACTTAATTTTAGGGCAACCACAAAGTAAGGGGTCAACAACCCTCACTTTTCCCCTTTAAATTATCAATTTCAAATTTAACTTTAAAAAATGCACATAAGAAACCCTAATGTGACGCCATCCCTCTTCTAGGGTGACTTCTTGACAATTTTTGCAAGTCGTTGGGGTTGAAGATGGAATTCATTGGGCCTTCTAGGGCCTCCCTCTCATGCGCTAGGGTTTCCTCCTTCAATTCATGCCTCCTCCCATCGAAACGTGTCAAGTGTCCTTCACCACCAAAACCTTATCCCTAGGGTGACATCAAGCTCCTCAAATGTGACGTTTTAGCCTCAAGAGAAAGACGTTGGGCTAGCAATGGGATAGGATAGATCCTCCAAGGTGTCTCTCATGGCATCCAAAGGTTACTATCATCATCTGGTGTGTGGGCCATGGTATCCAGCCTATGGGCTTCAGGCCCAAAGGAATCCCAAGTTGGGCTTGTTCTTCCAAATCTATCCACCAAGAAAGGTCCTGCAAAGACAATGAATACGCCCTCCAAGGATCTCAATTCAAATGCATCATGATGAGTAAATAAATTCAATAAAAGAGCCATCTAAGCATGTGCATCAAAAACCACCTCATCAAAATAAACAAGTGCTCAAAGACCCTATGCAATTTGCCAAGTTTGGGTATGGGGGGGTTGACAAAGCGACCTATTGGGTGAATCATACCTCACGTTTAGGAGTGTTTCCCAAGTGGAACCCTCTCTAGGTCATGTGTTCAAAGTGACATGGATAGGGGTAAGACTTTTGGGCATGGGGTTGATGACATACAAGGGATCATAATGTCTCAATTATGGGTGCCTTTGTAGAGGGTCTGTTGCACCTTCATTTCTAATTCATCCTTTTTCCAAGCCCATTTATTTTCTTTTGTTCTTTTAAGATGTTTCCAGGTTGAAGCCAAGATGGGGCTTCTATCTAAGCATGAAAAAAAATTCCCACCTTGACTCTACCTTGGTCACATCATGCTTCCCCAAGTTGAAGACAATGTGTGGGGCTTCTACCTAAGCAGGAAAAACATTGCCCACACATGCTCCACCTTGGTTGGCATTTTGTAATAGTTATTTTTCACAGGTCCCATCAATTTCTTATGAGAGACATTTCATTGTCCTTAGGATCCTTGGGCGAGCATCTAGAAGGTTCACAATTGGATTTTATCTTTTGTCAGCTACAAGCCTCTGAGCCTTTATCCCCTTCTTCCCATGAAACGAGGGACAATCCCTTCTTGGGTCAGTATACTCGAAAATCCCAAAAGGTAAGGAGATGAGGGGATGAAGCGTGGAAAGTGAAAAGTATGGTCGGGAATGGCACGATGACTCGTCAAGAGGACCTCCTAGTGGAAAACATATCCCTAAGGGTGACCACTTACTAGGGCACAATGTCAACCATCAAGGTGAAACACGTTAAAGAGCATAATTTCCAAGCATGCATTACATAATCAAAAGCAGTTCAAAATGCAACAAACTCAAATGCCTCAAATATTGAAATGAAACTCACCATAATATCTGGCTTGTACCTCATGGAGCAAGACCCAATGTCTTTCAGAAGTTAGCCGATGTGGTGGATACCCTCATGATGAAACTGAGACCTGCTTTCGGAAGCTAGCCGATGTGGTGGATACCCTCATGATGAAACTGAGACCTGCGGTGGTGAGGTGGGTCTATGTGTGTGCAAGTTGATGTTGTCAACCATATGTCTCTCGGTACTCCATGTCTGCAACCTGAGGGCCTCAAGACATCATCTCCTTAGTTATCCCTAAGAAATGGGGATAACAATATTACAATTAGTTTTTATATAAGTAAAATGCCTTAGAAGTATTATTAAGTAACCTAGTTCCATGTTAGACATGAGAACAACCTTTAAATCTTTGAAGTGAAAATTTCTCCCCATATAATATATTAAGGTTAACACACACACACACACATATATAAACACAAAGGCATCTCCCCAACCTGGGATGTAATCTGTAGGTGCAACGAGATTGCAATCTGATTAATTGATAGTGTTTATAGGAAAGTTCTATTTTTCTACTTTAACCTTTGGATCTTTTCTGAAATGAACAAAGTATTTAAAAAAATAAGAATTTATTGTTGATTTCCTTGTCTTTGATAAGAAAAAAAAGTCTATCCTCTCAGCTTGTCTGAAATTTCTAATATTTTCTTATTGTGTAAGAGTTTTATATTAAATTATAATGTACATTGACTTTTATCTGCATTTTAGAATTTTGTTTTCTTTATTAGCTCACTAACTGAGACTTGAAACATGTTCTTGAATTGGCGAATTCAACTTTGTGCAGAATGATAATGCACCGATTGTTGGCATGTTTTTCAAAAAAAGAATGTGCTTGTCATTGATGGCAAGAACAACAGTGATGACATTCAGAAGATTGATGGCAAGAACAACAACATCAATGGTATGCTTACAGGCAAGAAAAGCAGCAATAAGGAAAGCGACAATGATGGCAAACAAGGAAAGCATAAGCTCGGGTGAAAAAGAAAACAATAAGCAGAGATCACACCTCATAAGAGATAGCGCTTTGCACTTTCCAAAAGTGCAACCGAGGTCCAAGAGAAAGACTCGCAGGAGGAGCAAAGGTGTAGACCTTTGAACACTTAGAAAATCTTCTAAGTCAGAGAGATCATAAAGCTCAGGAGGAAGAATGACAATGGTCATTGGATCACCAATCCCGACTACCCAATGATCATTAGATCAGTGTCCAGTGACCAGAGGAAGTGCAGAAGAGCAGTATAGATCTGATCCATTGGATCTGAGCGATGAGGACCAACAACCGTCGGATCCAGTATAACTGTGAAGAGGATAATGGGAGAGAGCCATCCTCCAATTCTGCGAAACATGAAATTGCGATGAGATCTCAGTCATTGAATCTAGAGGACACGTGGCGATAGATCAACATTTCGTTGACTGAAGAATCAAAGGAAGGAGGTGCTCTAACCTTTGAAGTCGTGAAACACGAAATCGTGATAAGATCTGGACCGTTAGATCACAGAGGGTTGCGGACCATTGATATAGAGTATTTTGGATATCGAGAGTTAGAAGAGTAAGGGTTGGCTCACGTTCAAACATCTGAAATGTGAAATCGCGATAAGATCTAGATCGTCGGATCACCAAGGATCTAGACTATTGATCTGATATGAAGTCTGAGTTTGCAAAGAGGAGATATTGATCGTTGGATCGAGGACTATTATGAGTCGTCAGATCCAGGAGAAGAACATGTGCCACGAGAGGAGATCCACGTTAGCAAGGATAGCTGCAGACCACATTAGACAGGAACTTGCGAAATCTCGAAATGCAGAAGGTAATCACGACCGTCGAGTCACAAAAAATCTCAGACCGTTGATCTGAGGTGATTGAAGTCGGGAGTTCGAGAATCGAAAGAAGGGAGGTGCTCTAACCTCCAACATCGCGAGTTGCAAAATCACGAAATGCCTTTTTTGAATAAGGCTATGATCACATCCAGTGGTCACATTAGCGGAAGAGAAGGGAAGGAGCTTGTGTTTCTAGGCTCCACTTTGGAGTTTTGGGAGTTGGGAAAATCAAGGTGACTCATAGTCGATCACCCAAAACGCAAAATTGCGAAATGACTTTTGTTTGGCGTATGGTCACAGCGAGTGGGAATGTGGGGAGAAACACGCCCGATGCTAGTTCACGCAAGTAAAGTTTGCGAGGAACATATTTGATAAATCAGCAAGTCTCTGCATGTTTAATCCAACAACGCTGATTATCTCGACAATCTCATCGAAGGGTTACTGTTGCACTTCACGGATTATAGATTAGTTACGATTCAGTTAGGAGAACTGAATCATAGTTCTTTGGCGATTGGCAACTTGGTTGCTTGGCAGTTTTCTTTGGAGATTTGAAGTGTAACTAAATGGAAGGATTGTATAAAAGCAATACGCTACGACTGAGTTAGGTTGGTTGTTCTCACTGGAAAAATGAGTTGAACTGGGAGAAAGGAAAATCATAGTATGCAGAGTGTGAGATCAAACTCAGAGATGAGAAATAGAAGTTGAACATAATAGAAAAGGTGAAGAGAGAAGAATGTACACATACCAAAGAGCATGAGAGGAATAGAGAAAGAACAAATAGAAAGAGACAACAAGTCAAGCCAAGTTTGAACATAACAGAAGAATAGTGAAGTAGAGAAGAATTGCAGAACAGAGAAGAAGTGGTAAGAATTGATATATCTGTATTGTAAGTTAATCAATCATTTATTTATAATCAGGGAGGTAGGGAGGTGTTATGGATGACTGTAGTCCTTTGTTATTCAAGTTGGTGCTTGAATATTGGAAGTTGTAGCTTTCATCTAGTTGTGGCTAGAAAACAGGGTGGCAGGGTGGTGCTTGGGAAAACACAGAGTTTTTTGTATGCAAGTTGGTACTTGTATAAGTGGAAGTAGGTGCTTTCATCCAGTTGGTGCTAGAACACTCAGGGAGTTGGTGCTTCCTTCTAGTGGGTGCTAGAGAAACCAGAGAGTTGGTGCTCTCAGCAAGTTGTAAAACAGAGGTGGTAGCCTCATTTTGAGTTGGTGCTCAAAGATAAATGATGTACAGAACATAAAAGATTGCCTGTCATTCGAAGAAGAAGAGGTTTTCTGCCTTTATGGGTTTCGTCGTGAAAATTTGTCTCTATGTATATCATATGCGTGATTGATGGTTATTATTTCTGTTGTTCATATCTTGTATAATCTTGATGGTCACTTGGTGAAGTTTAAAAAATGTTTTAATAAACATAATATTGTTTAAGCACAATAACAATTGATTCACCCCCCCTCTCGATTGTCTTAGTAATTTCAACAATTGGTATCGGAGCAAGTTCCTTTTATTTAAAGGTAGATATATAAGCTTAAACATGACAAGTCATGAAGGGACTTCAACCAATAATCCTCCTCTGTTTGATGGAACAAATTTTGCCTTCTAGAAAGTTAGAATGATAACCTACATAATGGCCTTAGGTGTTGATGTTTGGGATGTAGTAGAGACTGGATATATAAAGCTTGTTGTGCTAGCTTCCAAAGATGATAAGTTAGAATTAGTTTCAATGCTAAGGCAATGAATGTTATCTTGAATGGACTTGTTGAAGCTGAGTTTGTAAAGGTGATGCATCTTGAATCTACCAAAGCAATGTGGGATAAACTTATTAGCAGTTATGAAGGAAATGAGAAAGTAAAAGATGCCAAACTTCAAACATATAGATTGAAATTTGAACAACTAAAGATGAATGAGGATGAAACAGTTAGTAAGTATTTTTTAAGAGCTGAAGAGCTTGTGAATTCCATGAAGGGTCTTGGTGAGAAGATTGAAGATGTATTTTTAGTTCAAAAGATTTTAAGATCTATGCTTGATAGATTTAATCCAAAAGTTTCTGCAATAGAAGAACTAAATGAACTTAAAACTTTGTCTATTGATCAACTCCTAGGAACTCTAACTGCATATGAAATGAGAATTAGCAAAGATAAATCCATCACTCAAGAAGCATATTTTAAAGCAGACAAGAATACTGATTCAGAATTAGATGATATTGAGACAAAATTTGTGAGAAGGTTAAAGAAAGGATCAAGCAAATACCAAGGCAAGCTGCCCTTCAAATTCTTTAATTGTGGTAAGATTTTGCATCAAAGTGTCCTCACAAGAAAAAGGATAAGAACTCTGATGATGAAAAGAAATACATATTTAAGAAATATAGTAAAAATAAAAGTTTGTGTGCAAACAATGATGATTCCTCAGAAGACATAGATAGTGATTCATCCTGCGAAGACAAAGTGAATGATTTTATGCTCATGGATATGGGAAATCTTGATGATGAACACACAAGAGGTGACATGAATGACGAAGAAGTTGTGGTGGATATGGAAGGTGAATTAATCAGTGCTTTGGAAGAAATTGACAGACTCAGATTTAAGAAGAGAAAACAAAAACAGTTGTTGATACAGTTTGAAAAGAATGGTAAAAAACTTGATGAAGAATTTGCCTTGCTAAAAGTGGATCTAGAAGAGGCAAAGAAAATAGAGGACATTCTGAAACAACAATTATTAGAGAAGAAAGTGAGATGTGAAGCTTTGGAAGAAGAAATTGTAAAAATAAGAAAAGATATGGAGAAGTTTAAGGCATTGTATCACCAAAATCTGTTAAGTATTAAAGCCTTAGAATGGTTAACCTCCATTCTAAATCAACAAAGGAATCCAATGTTGAAAGTTGGCTTGGGTTATGAAGAAGGATCAAGTAGTGATCAGCCAAGTAACACAGAATCCATAAAGTTTGTCAAATCTACAATCTTTAACAACAACCACTCTGTAGAAACAAAGAAAGATAATCAGGCGCCAAGGAGAAATGAAAGAAAAAGTACCAGAACCAAATCTATAGATCAAATAAATAAAGATGTAAATTGTTCTTTAAGATTTAGATATGAACATTCAAGATACTCAAGGAATAATTATCTGCCACAACAAAGATTGAGACAACCAAGTAACAAACAATCACAGACTACAAATCATGTGATGGCTGGGAAAAATATGCAGGTTAAGCATAACAACAGTTATGAGCATAACAATCATTATGATCTGTTATTCAGTGAACTAGAATGTTACATCTGTCATAATTTTGGACATAAAGCTGCAGATTGTCGCTTAAGGAACTATAAGCCAGATTTGAATTCCGCTACTAAAAATTTCAAGGTTTGGAAGAAGAAAGAAGATGACAAATGTGGATTAGTGTTATCGCCCAAAGACAAAAGAATCCCTGGTATATTGACAGTGGATGCTCCAAACATATGATTGGAGACAAAAGTAAGTTTTTATCTCTAAGTGAAAGCAAATCAGGGAATGTAACTTTTGGAAATGATGCACCAGGAAAAATAAAAGGTAAAGGAATGGTAAGTCTGAGTAATGGCAAAGGAAAAGCTCAAGATGTGTCTTTTGTAGATAGTCTGAAACATAATCTACTTAGTGTAAGTCAAGTTTGTGATAGAGGATGTGAAGTTGTTTTTACTTCTAAAGATTATAGAATAAAATCTGTGAATTTAGGACAACTGGTTGCAAAAGGCATAAGAACATAAAACAATGTCTATGTGTTAAAAGAAGAAAAAGAATAATGCTACTTAAGCAAGTATGATGAAAGTTGGTTATGGCATAGGAGACTTGAACACCTAAATTTTGATCATATAATCAAGCTTAGAAACAGTGGGGCAGTAAAAGATCTTCCAAAGATATCAAAGCCATATGATTCTATTTGTAAACCTTGCCAAATAGAAAAGCTTACTCGGACACAGTTCAAATCTAAGAACTCTCCTTCAACATAAAAACCTCTCCAGTTAGTACATATGGATTTATGTGGACCATCAAGGAAAGAAGGTACAGAAAAATAAAACTATTCCATGTTGATTATTGATGATTATTCTAGACTAACATGGGTTTCCTTTTTGAAGGAAAAATCTGAAGCATTCAAAAAATTCAAAGTGTTTAAGGCTCTGACTAAGAATCAAACAAGAAAAATATTGAAGGTAGTAAGGTCTGATAGAGGAGGAGAGTTTAATTCACGGAACTTCAAAGAGTTTTGCGATAAACATGGGATCAAAAGAGAGTGCAATATTCCAAGGACTCCACAAAAAATGGAATAGTTGAGAGGTAGAATAGATCAGTTCAACAAATGGTAAGAACAATGATGAATGAAAGAAATATTACTCAGACATATTGGGTAGAAGCAATTCATACAACTGTACATATTCTTAACAAAGCTCATCTTTGGCCACGCAGTGACAAGAATCCTTATGAACTATGGTTTAGAAGACCTGCCTCATTTAAGCATTTTAAAGTCTTTGGGAGTAAGTGTTATATCAAGAATAATGATGAAAATCTTGGAAAATATGATGACAGGGCTGATGAAGGTATATTCTTAGGTTATGCTACAAACAGTAAAGGATACAAATGCTATAATAAGAGGTTGCATAAATTGGTTGATTGTATCGACATAAAAGTTGATGAAGAAATCCCGATACGAAATGTAAACAATGTTGAATCAACTACAAAAGATATAATTGAAGTTGAAGATGAACAAGTCTAAGGATAAAAAAAAGAAGACTTTGCATAAGATGAAGATACAAATACCCAGGCAGAATCAACTAAGCAGATAGAAACAAAACCACCTCTCATAATTGTTAGAAAGAATCATCCTGGAAATCAGATAATTGGTGATATGAATAAAGGAGTTCAGACAAGAAGGAAATTGAATAAAGACTCAAAACAATCTCGGGTTGCTTTCCTATCTATGATTGAACCTAAAATTTTTGATGAAGCCAACAAGCATTATGATTGGATTAAAGCTATGATTGAAGAGCTTGATCAGATTGAGAAGAACAATACTTGGGAGCTTGTTCCTAGACCCGAAGATAAGAATGTAGTAGGCTCCAAATGGGTATTCAAGAATAAAATGAATGAAAAAAGACAAATTGTTAGGAATAAAACCAGATTGGTCTGTAAAGGGTATGCACAGGTTGAAGGACAGGATTTTGATGAAACTTTTGCTCCAATTGCAAGATTGGAAGCCATCATAATGTTTCTTGCATATTCATGTCATAAGAACTTTAAAGTATATTAGATGGATGTTAAGTTAGCATTTCTCAATGGAGATCTAGAAGAAGAAGTATATATGGAGCAACCTGGAGGATTTTCATTGGCAGATAATCCTGACTTTGTCAGCAAGCTAAAGAAGGCTTTATATTGACTGAAACAAGCATCACGAGCTTGGTATTATAGATTGGATAAATTTCTACAAGACAAAGGGTTCAAGAAAGGTACTGTTGACAACAATCTATATATTAAGTCTGAAGGTGATGATCTATTAGTTGTTTTGGTTTATGTAGATGACATTATTTTTTGCTGTACTAATGACTCTTATGTTCAGTGGTTTGCTAATTCTATGCAAACAGAGTTTGAGATGTCCATGATAGGAGAACTGTCATATTCTCTTGGTTTACAAGTAAATCAGAGTTCTGCAGGAATATTTATCTCTCAAGAAAAATATTTGAAAGAGATGTTGAAAAA
The DNA here is from genome assembly GCA_009831015.1 of Picea engelmannii. NCBI lineage: Eukaryota > Viridiplantae > Streptophyta > Pinopsida > Pinales > Pinaceae > Picea > Picea engelmannii. The sequence continues at coordinate 164,329 of ML813433.1, read as the reverse complement.
GTTCCAGATGGAAGATTCCTCTCTTGTTAGTACACCTATGGTGGTTGGTTGCAAGCTTAGTAAATATGATATTTCACATGATGTTGATCAAAGCACATATCGATCAATGATAGGCGGTCTTTTGTACATCACAACATCCCGTCCTGATATAATGCAAGATGTTGGAATGGTAGGTCGTTATCAATCTGCTCCCAAACAAAGTCATCTATTAGTTGTCAAAAGGATATTCAAATACTTGAAGGGCACAATGACTTATGGTATGTGGTATCATAGAAATCAAAATTTTCAGTTAACTGCTTATTCAGATGTTGATTGGGCAAATTGTGTGGATGAGAGAAAGAGCACCAGTGGAGGTGCATTCTTCCCGAGTGACTCGTTAGTAGCATGGCTTAGTAAGAAACATGGATCTATTTATTTATCAACTACGGAGGCAAAGTACATTGCTGTTGCTACTTGTCTCACTTAGTTATTGTGGATGATACAAACTCTTGCATATTTGAAGGTAACATATACTTATCCCATTCCAATTCACTATGATAACACCAGTGCCATTAGTGTCTCCAAGAATCCTATACTTCATTCAAAGACTAAGCATATACCAATCAAATACCATTTTCTCAGAGAATAGGTTACAAACAGAGTTGTTCAGTTGAATTATATTCCTTCCATAGAACAAATAGTTGATATCTTTACTAAACCATTAGCAGTGACACCATTTGAATATCTTTGTCAGAAGTTGGGGATCATATCTTCTTTCATCTAATCTGTTCACCTTGTCGGGGGGAGTACTTGTTGAATATATGTTGTATTTTTGGTGATTTTGGCTCTGGTTCTTTCTTTCATATTCGAAAAGTAATGTCACAGATCAGGGGGAGCATGTGTTCTTTGACATTGATGTCAAAGGGGGAGAAAAGTTGTGGAAGTTGTGGTTAATTGTCTGGATGCTATAGGTAAAGAACAAAGCAAAACAATGCAGGGTGCAGCCTTTCAGGGTTGCCATCAATGCCAAAGGGGGAGATTGTTGGCATGTTTTTCAGGAAAAGAATGTGCTTGTCATTGATGGCAAGAACAACAGTGATGACATTCAAAAGATTGATGGCAAGAACATCAACATCGATGGTATGCTTACAAGAAAGAAAAGAAGCAATAAGGAAAGCGACAATGATGGCAAATAGGGAAAGCATAAGCTCAGGTGAAGAAGCAAACAATAAGCAAAGATCACAACTCAGAAGAGATAGCGCTTTGCGCTTTCCAGAAGTGCAACCAAGGTCTAAGAGAAAGACTTGTAGGAGGAGAAAAGGTCGAGACTTTTGAACACTTAGAAGATCTTCTAAGTCAGAGAGATCAGAAAGGTCAGGAGGAAGAATGACAATGGTCGTTGGATCACCAATCCCGACTACCCGATGATCGTTAGATCAGTTCCCAGTGACCAGAGGAAGCGCAAAAGAGCAGTACAGATATGATCCGTTGGATATGAGCGACGAGGAATAATAGCCGTCGGATCCAGTATAACTGTGAAGAGGATAATAGGTGAGAACCATCCTCCATTTCCACGAAATGTGAAATAGTGATGAGATATGAGTCGTTGAATCCAGAGGACATGTGGCGAGAGAAAAAAATTTCGCTGACTGAAGAGTCAAAGGAAGGAGGTGCTCTAACCTTTGAAGTCGCGAAACATGAATTCGCGATAAGATCTGGACCGTTAGTTCACAGAGGGTTGTGGACCGTTGATTTAGAGTATTTCAGATATCAGAAGTTAGAAGAGTCAGGGTTAGCTCGCGTTCAAACATCTGAAATGCGAAATCGTGATAAGATCTGGAACGTCGGATCACCGAGGATCTGGACCGTTGATCTGATATGAAGTCTGATTTTACGAAGAGGAGATCTTGATCGTTGGATCGAGGGCTAATCTGGGTCGTTAGATCCATAAGAAGAACATGTACCATGAGAGGAGATCCACGTCAGCAAGGACAGCTGCAGACCATGTCAGCAAGGACCGTGTTAGACAGGAACTCACGAAATCCCAAAATGCAGAAGGTAATCATGACCATTGAGTCATGGGAAATCTCAGAACATTGATCTGAGGTGATTGAAGTCGGGAGTTCGGGAATCGGAAGAAGGGAGGTGCTCTAACCTTGGACATCATGAGTCACAAAATCAGGAAATGCATTTTTTGAATAAGGTTGTGGTCACATTAGCAGAAGAGAAGGGAAGGAGCTAGTGTTGCTAGGCTCCACTTCGGAGTTTCACGAGTTGGGAAAATCGAGGTGACTCACATTCGATCACCCGAAACGCAAAATCGCGAAACGAATTTTGTTTGGCGTATGGTCGCAGCGAGTGGGAATGTGGGGAGAAACACGCCCGGTGCTAGTTCACGCAGTTAAAGTTCGTGAGGAACATATTTGATAAATCAACAAGTCTCTGTATGTTTAATCCAACAATGTTGATTATATCAACAATCTGATCGAAGGGTTACTGCTACACTTCACAGATTATTGATCAGTTACGATTCAATTAACAAAATTGAATCAGAGTTCTTCGGTGATTGGTGATTTGGTTGCTTGGCGGTTTTCTTTAGGGATTTGAAGTGTAACTAAATGGAAGGATTGTATAAAAGCAATATGTTGTGACTGAGTTAGGTTGGTTGTTCTTACTGGAAAAATGAGTTGAACTGGGAGAAAGGAAAATCAAAGTATGCACAGTGTGAGATCAAACTCAGAGATGAGAAACATAAGCTGAACAAAACAGAAAAGGTGAAGAGAGCAAAATGTACACATACCAAAGAGCATGAGAGGAACAGAGAAAGAACAAATATAAAGAGACAACAAGTCAAGCCAAGTATGAACAGAACAGAAGAATAGTGAAGCATAGAAGAATTTCAGAACAAAGAAGAAGTGGTCAGAATTGATATATATGTATTGTTGGTTAATCAGTCATTTATTTATAATTAGGGAGGTAGCGAGGTGCTAGGGATGGCTATAATCCTCTGTTATTCAAGTTGGTGCTTGAATACTGGAAGTTGGTGCTTTCATCTAGTTGTGGCGAGAAAGTAGTGTGGCAGGGTGGTGCTTGGGAAAACACAGAGTTTTATGTATGCAAGTTGGTACTTGTATTAGTGGAAGTAGGTGCTTCCATCCAGTTGGTGTTGGAACACTCAGGGAGTTGGTGCTTCCTTCTAGTGGGTGCTAGAGAAACTAGAGAGTTGGTGCTCTCAGCAAGTTGTAGCTTGTAAAACAGAGGTGGTAGCCTCATTTTGAGTTGGTTCTCAAAGATAGATGATGTACAGAACATAAAAGACTGCCTATCATTTGAAGAAGAAGAGGTTTTCTCCCTTTGTGGGTTTCCTTGTGAAAATTTGTCTATGTGTATATCATATGTGTGATTGATGGTTATTATCTATGTTGTTCATATCTTGTATAATCTTGATGGTCACTTGGTGAAGTTTAAAAAATGTTTTAATAAACATAATATTGTTTAAGCACAATAACAACTAATTCATCCCCCCTCTTAGTTGTCTTAGTAATTTCAACACCAATTGCACTACAAATAACAAGAGATCTTGAAAACAAGCATAACACAAACGTTGCTACATTGGAAATTGAATTAAGCGAAAAACAATATATTATGGCAGAGCTTGAGTGGTGTAAAGAGCGTTGTGAGAAGGAAGATGACATCACATATTATGATTCCTTCAGGAAACACAAGGATATTGATACTAATTTGTGTAAGGAAAGGCCCATCGGGTTTTGGGATGAGATTATTGAAATGTGGGAGAGACATGAGTTACCCAATGATTTCCAATCTTAAAATAAGTGGATAAATGTTGGCACTATTATAGAAGATTTGTAGAGCCTCTGGATATTGCACATTATTATCGCATGTCTAAGGGTAAAGGAGACTATCTATCAGATGGAAGACCTACTTTTCATATAGTTCTTCAAAAATGGATGGAAGGGAAAGAAAAAACTCGTAGTTCGAGAGGTCAGAGTGGTCGCACAAAGCTTGCATCCCTCACTCAAGACTCATGCTTTTCGGCACATGTAGAAGACGCTTTGAAAGACTTGGAAAATCTCAAACAAGGCCAACACTAGAAGCTAGAAAGTCTTGCAATGTTTGAAGGTTATGCGACAAGAATGATCAATGATCACAACATTTCCTCAAATGTTTTCTTGGAAGGAAGCATTGTCATGTAGTGGTGGAAAGAACAGAAAGAATGCAAACAGAATCGTATCCTCAAATATAGCTCTCCTTTGTATGAAATAATGGAAACAAAAAGTTGGAAGGGTTGAATTCGCGGATTATTGGATGGACATTGGAATTTTTTTTTCAAGAGGACCTTATTACAATTAGGTTTCTTGTTTTTTTAGACGTAATTTCCTTTCATTTGTTTAAAATAACATGATCATTGTAATGTAATATCTTGATGGTTAAGGAAGAAATGCATTTTGCTTTGATTTTCTAAGTGGGGGATTTATTGAGACAATCAAGAACCAGAATGTCACAGAGAGAAATGGATTAAGAAATTCATTTTGCTTAATTTTTCAAAGTGGGGGATTTGTTGAGAAACCAACAACTACAATGGCATGTCCAGAGAGAATTGAATTTTATGCTTTTGTAGTCCATGTTTTCAATGTTTGATAGATATGTCCAACATGGGATAATAAGAGGGAATAGACTTTTGTTTAGCAAATGGGCTTAAGAAAGAGTCATTGTTATAATAAAAGTACGTTTAAAAAAAAAAAATCACGCTAAGAGGTATTAACTTGAAATGGTAAAGAATGGAGAGTTGTGTTGGTGAACAAACATGATGGGTAATTTTTATGTCTAGAATAGAAGATAAAGTGAGAGTAGACATTCTTGTGTCATGTGAGAAAAGTTTGGTGCATGATATATAAAAATGATCCTCGACTTAAAATTTTAAACATAATTGTCAAACATTGTTATGTGTTATAATAATCTTTCAAAATGTTTATTTTTTGAAAATGATGTTGATTGTTATAGTTGATCTTGAAAAAAAA
>ML813433.1:108394-129525 GCA_009831015.1 Picea engelmannii | reverse complement strand
ATGAAAATGTCTCCTTGGTATATATAGGAGACTAGGAGGTATAATTACAACTAATGGCCTAAAGCCAACATAAATAAAATAAAATTACTAATATAATATGCCCCAATTAAGGGGTAATGAGCCAATATTAGGGCTTAACAAAATCGAGGATCAGTTTGGGGTTGTTCTGGAGGAGTTTTGCTCAAGAAATTTCTGAGATAAGTTTGCGAATTTTTGCTGAGCATAAGATTGTTGCAAAATAATTTTTCTCTAAAGCTCCGAATAATAAAAATTCCTCTCTCACTGGTTTTCCCCTTGTGGGTTTTTCTAGGGTCGTTGTTAGACCAAAAATCTTTGTGCAAATATTTTTCTGAATATTGTGATGCTGATATATTTTATTTCTGCATTAATTGCGGTTTAGAATCCTCATGTTTTAGTTCTGAAAATTATGTTTATTTGCTGAGTATTTATGGATGTCATAAATCTAGGTTTTGGACATTAAACACTGATAAAAATCAGTGAGACTTGAAACTAGGTGGGGTCTGAAATTTTACATGGTATCAGAGTTGAGTTAAAGAAAATGCATATTTATATCAACAAGACAGAGAAGGGGACAAAAGTTACTTCTCCAGACATAATTTTGAAATTTTTATTTTCAGCAGAGAAGGGTTAATGTCCACTGGTTTAAGGATTGAGGACAAACTTGATGGGGCAGTAAACTTTGGTGCTTGGAAGGAGAGAATGATCCTTTGTTGCAAGAAAGTGAGTTATGGGACATTGTTGAGAAATCCACAACAAACCCAATGAATGTACCCACAGATCCTACTCTTCTAGCAGCCTACACCAAGAAGAGTATCAAGGCTAAAAGAATAATCCTTGATGCCATCAAGGACCATTTGATTCTTCATGTGACTGGGAAGACAAATGCCTATGAGATGTGCGAGTCCTTGACAAAATTGTATCAAAGTACAAATGAGAACCATAAGATGGTTTTGAGAGAAAAACTGAAAAGCATTAAAATGACCATAGAGAAAAATTGAAAAGCATTAAAATGACCAACGTTGAAAATGTTGTCACATATCTTACCAGGTTGACATAGGTGAGAGATGAACTTGGAGTTGTTGGGGAGGCCAATGCTGTCAGTGAACTTGTGAGGACAACATTGATTGGAGTGACCAAACAATGGGATGTTTTTGTTGAGGGCATTGTGGCTAGGGAGAACCTTCCCAAGTGGGAACGTCTTTGGGATGACTTTGTTCAGGAGGAGACCTAGAGAGGTTATGTGCATGGAAATTCATCTACTGGTAATGATGAGGAGAATTTGGATCTTGCTGCCAACAACAAGAAGAAATTCAAAAAGGGTCCTAAGGGAGGAAACAAACCGAAGAGTGAAGGCAAGAAGGAAATGAGAAAAGTCAAGTGCTTTAAATGTCACAAGTTTGGGCACTATGCAAGACAATGTCCTAATAAGAAGAAGAAGCAGAAGCAGACAACAACTTTAGCAGAGGTGGAGGAGTTTTTCGCCAGGTTCGATAAGAAGTTTTCCTTAGTGGTACATCTTTCACTAGAGCCACTCATTCCAGTGTGTGGTGTATTGACAGTGGTGCCTCTCGCCATATGACATGTGTTCGTGAGCATTTGACAGATCTTACACAAATTGGTGATCTTGAGGTAGTGCTTGGAGATGACTAGGTGGTCAAGGCACCTGGTAGTGAGACAATATCATTTTAGAGGGAGTCTCTACCTCTCATGTTGTTGAGAGATGTCCTATATGTTTCTGGCTTGAAGAAGAATTTGATTTCAATTTCTACTATTGAGGAGAGGGGTTATGAGGTGTTGTTCCATGATGGACAGGTGCTCCTATTTCCCAAGGGGTCCAGTATCACTTCAACCAAAGTGATTGGGACTTGACATGAGAAGTTGTACAAGCTCATGTTTCAACCAAGTAATGCATTATTTCATTCTACCAACAACAATGATCTTTGTGAGCTATGGCATAAGAGGATGGCCCATTTGCATCATGGAGCTCTGAGGTCACTGAGGGAGATTGTGAATGCAGTGCTATAGTTCATTACAAAGCAACAAGAGTTGTGAAAGGGGTGTGCTTTGGGAAAGTACACCAAGACTAGTTTTCCAAGCAGTGACAACAGAGCAACAAGTATACTTGATCTGATTCATTTTGAGGTATGTGGTCCTATGTCTTTTGCATATTTGAGTGGTTGTTTATACTATGTCATATTCATTGATGACTTTTATTGGAAGTCTTGGATTTTCGTCATGAAGACCAAAGGACATGTCTTCAATCGGTTCCATGAGTTTAAAGCTCTTGTGGAGAACCAGACTGGAAGGAAAATCAGAGTACAAAGGACAAAAAATGGGGGTGAGTATACCTCCAAGGAGTTTAATGAATTATGTGCAGGAGAGAACATAAAGAGAGAGTTGATTGTTCCTTACAACCCACAACAAAATGGGGTTGCTGAGAGGAAGAATAGGGCCATATTTGGGGTTGCGAGAGCCATGTTACATGATTAGGGGTTGCCGCTTTTTCTTTGGGATGAGGCATGTTATACTACATTTTATCTACAGAACATGAGTCCACACAGAGCATTGGGGGATAAGACTTCCGAGGAGGATTTTTCTAGAAAGAAGCCCGATGTTGGTCACTTTAAATTTTTTGGGTGCCTTACATATTCACATGTCCCCTCTGAGAAGAGGACAAAGCTAGAACCCACAACAAAGAAGGGGATCTTTGTTGGGTATAAAGAGACTTCAAAGGATTTCCACATATACATGCCTTCCTTGAGGAAGACAATTTTGATAAGGGATGTGAGATTTGAGGAGGATCGATCCTTTAGGATGTCACGAGGGACTGAGAGGGGTGAGCAGTCATCACCTCAGATTCATAAGAGATCACAACAGACTTCAGTGATAGAGAGTTCAGGTCCACCAACTTTGGTGACGACTGGACCACAGGTTAAAGGGCCACATATGTCAAGATCACAAGTTACTGGTCCATAGGTTTGAGGATCGAGTTCTCCATATTCTACTTCAGGTTCATAGTCTTCAGGTGATGGGGTTGAGCAGGGAGAGTCCCCTCCATGAGACATTACTTCAGAGAGGAGGAAGCCCAACTGGATTCATTTCACTTTGAGGAGGGCACAGGGTTCAATGGGGAATCTCAGGCAAGCTGTGAGGGAGAGTAAATCTCCTAAGAGATTTTGTAGCTACATTGCAATGGTGAGAAAAATCAGAGATTCCAAGCCTTCCACTTTTGAGGAGGCTGCTAGCAAACAGGTTTGGAGAGATGCCATGATGGAAGAGTACAGTTCCATCATGAAGAATGATGTTTGTTATATTGTTCCTAGACCCGAGGGGAAGTCGTTGGTGACTTCCAAGTGGCTCTACAAACTCAAGTATGTTGCAAATGGAAGCATTGAGAAGTACAAAGCTCGTTTTATGGCTCGGGAGTTCTCACAGGTTGAGGGAGTTGACTATGATGAGATATTTGCTCCAGTTGCTAGATATACTTCGATCAGGGCAACGATCTCTATTGCAACAAAGATGGGTTGGAAGATCCATTAGATGGATGTGACGACCGCATTTCTGAATGGTCTCATCGAGGAGGAGGTGTACATTGAGCAACCATTGGGATTTTAGGTGAATGGGAGAGAGTCTCATGTGTGCATACTGAAGAAGGCATTGTATGGGCTGAAAAAAGTTCCTAGAGCTTGGTATTCTAGGATTGATGACTACTTGCAGCAGTTGGGCTTTGAGAAGAGTGAGACAAATTCCAACCTGTACTTCATTGTGGTTGGAGAGGATCCTCTCATACTCTTGCTATATGTTGATGATATTTTCAGTACAGGGGCTGAGAGACTCATTACTAGCTGCAAGGAGAGCCTTGCTTCATAGTTAGAGATGACATATATTGGACTGATGCATTATTTTTTGGAATTGGAGGTTTGGCAGGAGCCTGGGCACATCTTCCTGGGACAGGGGAAGTATGCTTGTGACATTTTGAGGAGATTCCAGATGGAGGATTGTAGGCATATGACCACACCCATGATTACTAACTGGAAGAAGCTTCATGTTTCTGAGTCAGAGTTGGTTGATTCCACTTTATCTCGTCAGTTGATCGGTTCATTGATGTATTTGGTGAACACCAGACAAGAGATTTGTTTTTCTGTCAACACTCTTAGTTAGTTCATGGTGGAGCCTAGGAGAGTGAATTGGGTGGCAACAAAACATGTGCTAAGGTATCTTTGTGGTACAATGGATTATGGTATGGACTATCTGAGAGGGGATGGAGTTCGATTGGTGGGATATATAGATTCAAATTGGGAAGGATGTGTCAGTGACAGGAAGAGTACTTTTGGATGTTGTTTTAGATTGGGATCAACAGTGGTGTCTTGGTTCAATCGGAAGCAAAATTCAGTGGCTTTGAGTTTTGAAGAGGCTGAGTATATGGCTTCCAGTCAGGCTAGTTGTGAGGCCCTTTGGCTTTGCAAGTTGCTGGTGGGATTATTTGGTGTGCAATTGAGACCCACTATGATTTACTGTGACAATAAGAGTTGTATTAAACTCTCTAAGAATCTAGTTTTTCACGACAGGTCTAAGCACATTGAGATTCAGTATCACTTCATCCGAGATTAAGTTCAGAGAGGAGCAGTTGAGATACAGTACATGTCTACAAATGAGCAGGTTGCGGACATACTCACCAAAGCCTTGGGAAAAGGAAAGTTTGTATTCTTTAGGGACAAGCTTGGAGTGGTGAGTAACACTTTCCTCAGTAAGAGGGAGTGTTAAAATAATTAAAAAGTACCTAGGCAAGTGTTTCTCATCACCTAGGCGCCTAAGGGGTGAGAAAGTGCCTAATGTGGACCCTAATCATTTAATTTATGAGAGATAAATTGAAAGGTGACTTTATGACTTAAGTAAAGGGGGTGAGTGAATGGACACTCAATCTCATCCACTCATCTAATCCTATCTCCACTGTTGGATTATAAAACCCTTCACCTACCTTCATTTAGTTGATTAGGGTTGGAGGGCGCACCCATCGTTGGGTTGTTCATGGATTTTGAGAGAGAGAGAGAGGAGGTCAAGCTTGAGGAAAGAGAGACCATTTGCAGAGTTGGAGGCATGCTTTTCAAGGGAGAAATCTAGCACACAAATCAAGGCAAGGTACAACACAAAAATCGAGGTGAAGGTACAACACAATGATTGGGTCGTACTGTACAGATTTTTGGGAGTCCGTATTGTTGCATTTTGGCACAGTTTTTGAGGCAAGGTACAACAACTTTAGTGAGGTTGTACAGTACAAATTTTGGGAGTTCGTACACCTGTAAAAGAGGACAGTCTGTACAGTACAAATTTTGGGAGTTCGTACACCTGTAAAAGAGGACAGTCTATACAACAAAGATACAACACGCATTTCGAGGAAACATGACACTATTTTTGAGGTGCATTTATTGCATAAAAGTCCGTACAACAAACCCAGAAAAGGACACGAATTTGTAGACAGTCCGTACAACATTTAATGCTGTGATAGTCATACAACAGTACAGATTTCTAGCACAAAAATTGAGGAGTTGTTTGGGTCTGTTCTGAAGGAGTTTTGCTCAAGAAATTTCTGAGATAAGTTTGTGAATTTTTGTTGAGAATAAGATTGTTGTAAAATATTTTTTCTCTGAAGCTCTGAATAATAAAAATCCCTCTCTAACCGATTTTCCTCTTGTGGGTTTTTCTAGGGTCGCTGTTAGACCAAAAATATCTGTGCAAATATTTTTCTGAATATTGTGCTGGTGATATATTTTATTTCTGCATTAAATGTTGTTCAAAATCCTCATGTTTCAGTTCTGAAAATTATGTTTATTTGCTGAGTATTTATGACTGTCATAAATCTGGGTTTTGGGCATTAAACACTGTTAAAAATCAACGTGACTTGAAACTCGGTGGGGTATGAAATTTTACACGTCTTAGGTTCTACTCTGGCATGAGGGAACTGAAAAGGCTCAATCTTTGAGCTAATAAGATGTTCTTCAATCTACATAGTATATTCTTTGGCCTTTGCCAAATTCTCAGGCATAGTTTCCTTTAGGATAAAACCAAGCTATCCTTCAAAAGCATTCAAATAAAGAAGGAGAATTGTTGCTTCTAGCGGGCACAGGTCCTTCGGGATCTGACTGTACAAGTTGTCAAATATAACATCAAATTCCTTCATTGTTTCGTATTTTTTTTTTGGTTGAATTGCATCAATAGAATTCTACTATCCTTATTCATCGTCCTTCTATTTTTGAACAACTTTGCAGAAGCCTCATATGATTGTAAATGATTGTCGACCAATCCCTTAAACCACTTTTTAGCATCTTCATCAAGAGAGGTACCTAGTAGCTTCATTGCAACATCTTCATGTTCTATACCGTTATCTTCCATGGCCATCCCAATAGCATCAAGATGTTCTTCATGTGTAACAACATCGTTTTCGGTGAATTCGGGTAACCACTTTTGAGACTCTTTAAGCATGTTATTGGGGTACCTAGGGATGGTGGCCATATTCAATGGCTTGTAAAGGTTTCTAACCCAAGGACGAGACATTGGGGAGAAATGAAGACTTCCTTGAAATAAGGTTTTGACAATGGATGATTTATGAGAAGGTCTTATTAATTAAACTTTGAAAGGCTTAAACCTTCCTTTGAGAAGTGTCTTTTGGAAAGACGGGTTCTTAGGTTGTGGAGTCGCCAAATGAACTTTATGAAAAACTCATCAAAAGTGAAAATGGAACTTCCCTCAAATGGAGTCGCCAAAAAAGATAAAGGTAAAGGCTTTGAGATGGACTTGCCAAATTTCGTTATGGGATCAGAAAGGATTCAAAATCCTCCTCGACAACGATGACAAAAAATTTATTAGACGGTTTGTAGTTTGGGAAAAACCCAACCCAAGAAACAATTGTGTGATGGAATCCGGGACACCTATTACTGTCACCTCAATAGATATACCCATCGTTTTGGTGGTGCACACGTCCAACACAAGGGAGGCTTCCCGGGTGACCCTAGGGGGATTGCAATGGGAGAGGTCAAGATCTAAAGGAACCACTCCTATAGGTCACAATTAAAGGATCTTGAGGCTTGATGGAGGATGAGTATAATTCAAGGAAAGGTTGACACCTGATAGTACCTGCAAAACAAAGGTTAGACAATTGAAACCAAGACATTATACGATGAAATAAGCCCCGAGACAAGAGGAAAACAAAAAAGAAACCTTGTTGTCCCAAAATTGCAGCATATAATAATGATATATCAACAACAATAGAATTATAACAACTGCAAATTAGACCATCAAAATCACTATATAATATTGGACAACAAAGATTGTATTATTTAGTAAACAATGTTCCAATGCTCAACCAAGATTTTGATGTCAAATAAAGGTTGTAAAAGAGTGTTATCAACAATGTTTGTAATAGACCCATGTCTGTACCATTATTTTTCTACAACAACAAATTCCAACCACTAAAATCAACAAGTAAACTACCCAAACGATATCCCTTTATCGGTAGATTAATTATCACAGCTTACAAGCAATTTCAATGGTAGAAAAGTAGAGAAATTGTAAGAGAAAGAGTGTTTTTTGCAACCCTAATGGCTGTAGATTAATGCTTATTACAATAGACTAATCACTTTACAAAACAAGACGCCCTTGATATAGAAGAGAGTCCAAAGCATGCAAAATTCAAATCCAACTTGATCAATTTCAAACCATTAATTTTCATGTTTACCAATGCAATAATTTGATTTCTCCAATGCAAAGATTAGTGCCTTGTTATTGGATGAATGGAGTCGCTTTTTTGAATATTAGGTTAAGCAATAAATAAGAGAAGACGATTTATTGAGAGTTAAACCCTTATAAAACCCAATAAACCTATCTCCTTCCAAATCGTTTAGCCTAAAAATCAAGATGGACTAGGGTTTAAAAATCTTTTAGGGGTGTAAACCCTCTTACTCCCTAAATAAATAAACCCTATCCAAGCCTTGCAAAAAGGGTGTAAACTATCTTACACCTTGTTGCAAGCATTATAGTCTTTGAATAGTAAGGAAGAACAATTTTTGGTGGAGGGTGTAAGCCCTTTTACTCCTCCTAGGGTTTTAAGATACTTTTCTTGAACTTAAACAAGTAAGATGACAATAAATTGCAGAAATTACTCACTGAATCCAAGAGATAACATGCAAGAAAAACCTTACTACTAAGGATCATCCAACGAATTTCCAAAGAAGGCCATCCAAGAGAAGTCGCTAACCTTTAAGGCTCCAATAAACAAGTATTGCATCCATTTGCACAAGAAAAAGTGAGGCCGAAATTCTCTAAGAGAGCCGAAATTGTAGTCCAAGAGTAACAATATCAAGTGATGAGTTATATCCCAGTGAAAAATGACTTGCCTTTATTTATAGAGGAAAACCCAAGTCATTGTTTTTCCACATCACAATTAAATCCACAATTTTAGGCTAAAACCAAAATCACAATGCTTAATTAGCAAATCATTTTGATCTTTTTGCCCACATAGGCTACAAAATGACCAAAAATAACAAAATGATGGCATATTATCCCATAAATCTCCTCTCTAATGTGGCACGTGTGAATATAATCCTCCCAAGGCTAAAACGCCATGCTAGGAAGGTGCCACATCATCCCTAAATGAAGCAATAATGTGGGGTTTCAAGCCCACATCACCAAATGTACCAAACATCCCCTCAAAAGTGTGATGTCATGCTACCCAAGAGGAACGTTTGGGCATAGGAGGGTGACGTACCCTTCTCTTCATGTTAAAGAGCCTCGTTCATGTGCTAGAGACATCCCCCATGGTGTAACATTCATCATCCTAGGTGTCCAATGTGTGGGGTGCAACATCCATCCAGTGGGATTTCAAGCCCCTATGAAGGTCCAAGTGGCTTAGTCCCTCGACAAATAGTTTTCATTGAGCAAGGTCGTTCAAAGACAAGAAAATACACCCTCCAAGGGTCCACAAGTCACATGAATCATTCCAAGTAAGCCACATTTAATAAACTAAACACCCAAACAAGTGCATTAAGTCCCCCTTTTTCAAATTAAACAAATTCTCAAAGACCCTGTAGACTTTGCCAAATTTAGGTGTGTGGGGGTTGTCATGGTGCCCTATTGTGTAGGCCAATCCCCAAGTCAAGGAATGTTTCCCAATGAGACCCTCTCTAGACCATGTAGTGGGTATGAGGTGGATTGGGGTAATAATTTTGGGCATGGGTTTATTGACATATTAAGGGATCTTATTGTCTCATCTATGGGTGCCTTTGTGGATGGTGCATTGCATGCCTTCATTTGCAATGCAACATTTCTCCAAGCCCTTTATTTGCCTTTCATTTTTTATGGTCCGAACATTGAGTGCTATATGCAACGCAAAGAAAAAGAGCACCGCAATGCCACCTGAAGTTAGAACACGTTAAGTGCCATATGCACTGGAAATGAAAGGACATCACAATGCATTCCCCCATCTGGCAGGACACATTTATTTATTTTCTTTTTAAAAGTCCTTCATTTTATGAAGAAGCATTTCATGGCTCTCGGGACCTTAGGGCAAGCACCATAAGGGAATATTTTGGATTTTGACCTTTACAGTGCTAACTACAACACCTATGGGCCTTCAGCCCCTTCTTCCCATGAAATGAGGTACACACCCTTCTTGGGGTCAGTAAGCCTGAAAACCCAAACGATGAGGAAAGCGATGGGAAGAAATATGGAAAGTGGTAAGTGTGAGAGGGAATGGTACGATGACCCTTCAAGGAGACCCCTTAGTAGAAGCTCTTTTCCCGAGGGTGACCCACTTACTAGAAACCATGTCAACCACCTAGGTGAAATAAGGAAAAAGGTATAATTTCCAAGCAAATGTTTGATAATCAAGAAAGGATCCTTTGCAACATGCTTAAATGCTCAAATTACTAAAGTGATACTTATCATGAGACTAGACTTGTTACCTCATGAAGCAAGACTTGCTGTCCTTTCTGGGCCACGTTGATGTGGCAAACATTGCTATCCTACTAACGATGAATAGTGATGTGTGGTGGAGAGGAGGGGCTCTGTCTACTCAATGTGGGCTCATATGATCATTTGGCTCTCGTCACTCCATGTATACTACCCGCAGGCCTCGAGACATCATCTCCTTAGTTTCCCCTAGGTTGGGGGGGAAACACAATGGAAGGATACACAACCAGAGGATGCCACATGGGAACCAATAACCATTCCGCAACACTTCCCTCATCTCCAACCTTGAGGACAATGCTGCATTTTAAGGGGGAGGGCATGTCAGGGTCCTAACCTCCCTAACCCCTTAAGTAGATAGATAAGTTCCTATGTATTTCCATGTATGGTGGCCATCACTAGTAAATAAGATCCATGTAGTAGCGTGAAAACAATTATTGTAAGAAGGCTTAGTAGAAGGTTCTGCCTACTAGAAAATTCCTTATCTAGAATGTTCTCAGGAGATAGAAAATGCTATAAAAAGATGTAGAAGCATTGTAGAAAATGTCTTGGAAATTATTTGTAATTTGAGCTTTGTTCCATTTGAGGATGCCCCTCTAAAAAGGCAAGTGAACATTACTTCCACATCAACAAAGGTATAATATTTTGGTTCATATTGTCTATTATGTTTGCAATTATATTTCTTTCAGTGATATATTTGAGTAATATTTGCAATTTCTACTCCAACTCTATTTCTAATTGACTATTAGCTTTTTAATTGAAAAATGAGAGTTTGCACAAGACATAACATCTAAAAGTGGAAAGGGTAATATGGATTCTATTAATGAAGATGTAATTGTAACTAAATAAAATAATCCAATTATTGAGTTAATATCACAAGTTGATGTAGAGGTAGGAAATTTAAACATATGCTAGACAAATATGATGTATCAAAGTGAAACTTTACTCTTATTCTCTAAATATGTAATATGGTGACAATTATAACTCTTTATATTTTCATGTTATCTATAGTGATATCTTTTATTTAAATGATTTTATGTTGATGAGTGTAAATCTATTTTATTATAAATGAACATTGGTTTGTATTTATTATTTGATAAATGTTTAACACAATTTCTTTAAACTGTGTAAATGTATTTTATTTGAAATAAAATTGTTTGTATTGATTTGACAATTATCTTAAAACATTATATTTTTAAAAGTTGTTTATATCAATGGCATTTAAACTCTAATTAATTTTTTAAAATAGGTAGTTTAAATGCACGATAAATTGACCCTTTTTCAAGTGCTCTGAATAATGAGAGGAGAAACCAATATTTTTAGTTTGAAATCTTGTAGAAATAATTTTGGATTGATGGAATCACATATATTAGATGTTAACATTACACATCTAGTTGTAGTGGGGGTTTTCAATGAAGCTGAATTTATTCTTACATTAAAAACAACAATTCCATCGATCCAAAATTGCAATTTTAACAAGATTGCCCAATAAAATTCCCGTGATAACAAACTAAAGAATGTAAAAAATATAGATTGTTTAACCACCTTTTTTTAAAGTCTTCTTAATTTTCTTATATATATATATATATATATATTTTTTTTTTTTTATTTATTTATTTATTTATTTATTTTTTTTTTAAATACAAAAATATAAAAACAAAATATGGTCAAATTCACTTACTAAAAATTTCATACATTTTCCTAGTTTAATTTTCCTAGTTTAAAATATTAGTGATTTTTCTCTGGTATATCTTTCACAAATATGCACAAAAAACACTGTTAAATCTCGCATATGAAAAATTTAGTACATTTTTAATATGTTAAAATCCATTAACAAGAAAAATATTTATAACAAGAAAATCCGTTACATTTTAACGATTTTGTTAGAACTACCTTGTCTAAAGAATTTATACCTTTTTATTCATAACCTTGTCAATGGCAAATTATATTAAAAAATATTTGCATATTTCAATGTGCCATAAACCAATTCTATGCATTGATGCGTCTTGATAAGCATGGTGCACAACTTTACCCTAATTTGAAAGTAATCACTATTTGTGTAGTGTCTTTTTTATAAAGGTGCGTCGATGTGTCTAGTGCACTGGTGCACCTTTCACCAAAAGAAGCACTAAAGTATTTATGTGTTGTTTTTATATGTAGCCTAAGAGTATATTTGTATTGAATTTTTTTATCACAAGAAATGTTTTTAGGGCTTATGTTATGAAAAGATGACAGAAAGAAATGAGAAAAGAACTTGCCATGTGAATCAAATTTATCAAACGTGAAACTATGTAAACAAAGTCATAAGAAAAACATGCAAGTCATTATAATTAATATATAAGTAATATAATTTAAAATTGATGTTAGATTACAGGGTATTAGATTAACTTGCATTGTGTAAGATGTACATATGTAAAAAAAAATGGGAAAAAAAATTGAAAACTTAGTGAAAATGAGTAGTGCAATTTAAAAAAATACTACAAATAGAAGAAGGTGGATCAAGAAGTGATTGACATGATATTTTATTGCATTGTATTATTCATTGAAATTTGTAATTATATTACTAATAATTTATAGATATCCAAAGGTCCTCTTCAGCTTATGTTGTACATCTGGTAACATCCATCTTGAGACTTACCCTTATTCAAGAGGAATGTAGAAGTAAGATGGTAATGGATGAACTGGAAGGACAAGAGGCTAGGGTTTCTATAGAATATAGACTAGGGTTTCTGCATGCCCACTAGGACTAGGGTTCAATCTAGTCTACTCAGCATAGGATGGAAATGTGTTAGACTCTCAAGCTTTTCTGCAGTGTACCAAGCCTATGCAGTGACAACATGGCTAGCCACCTCGACACTTTGTGGGTGGACGAAGATGAGCTTTGGGCTTGGGAGGGTCTCTTTCTGGAGGATGACACATATCGTGTCCTTTATGACTGCTTACGAAAGTTCTTTGATACACCAACGCCAGTTGGTCACCACAGTGGGATGTCTACTAACACAAGCAACCAGATGGTGAAGTCATGCTCTCCTAGTACAGTATCGGGCCATGTGATGGCCACAAGTTCTGTCAGCGAAAAATGTGCCACTAAAAAGCTTCGAGATATGCCTTTCTGCCCCACTTCTTGGGCTCCTCAGCCTTCCTTAACGACTAATGCCCACTTTACTGGTAACAGTTCTGTAATAAAGCAGAGTCTCCACACCAAGGAACCCTCAAACTCTTTGGCTGGTTCTCGAACGACGGGGCTTCTACCAAAGGATACGACCAATGTTTTAAATGACCTAGTGGGTAAGTCTACTGATTATGCCCCTAGTTCTAGTTTTTCGATAGAAAATCCTTCCTCTCAGTCCCCTCATAACCATCCCGTGACTTTACAGTCTGGTGAAAGGCTAGTAGCGGTACCCATTCACCTCTCTGGTCAATCTGCTCGTCAGCGTCGGAAACTAAAAAGCCTGAAGGTTCGAGAAACCTCTTCCCAGTGTATTCTTGGTAAGGACCTTGCTTTGAGCAGGGTCATGAGTCTTTCGAAGAAAGCCTTAGTTGGGAAGTTCTTTTATGTCAGATTGAACAAGGTCCAAGTTGAGGATTGGGTTCACAGACTATGGAAACCGTTGCTAGGGTACTGTCCCAGGTTCAGCATTCTGACCAACCAATGGTTGGTTTTTCATTTCCTCTCTGAAGAGGACCTCCTGCGCATTATGGAGTCTCCCTGGCTCTTAGGTCGCCATCTACTAATGCTTAAGAGGTGGTACCCCGGGTTCAACCCCCACTCAGAAGTTTTCTCTCGCAGGAAGTTGTGGATGCTTCTCCCGGATTTCCCTATTGAATTTTAGTCAGCGACCATTTTTTAATCCATCACCAATTTAGTGGGTAAATTTATTTATTTGGACACCGCCTCCTTGAGGTGGTGTAATAAGCGAACCGCCTGGGTTTTGGTGGAATTCGAAATGGACATGGGTCTTCCTGCTACTATTGATATCACCATTGGTGATCGGAATATGATGCAACCTGTGGATTACTGGAAAGAATCCTTCCGATGTCGTTCCTATGGTATACCTGGTCATTTAAAGGATCCTTGTCTGTCAGGCTCCTGGTCTGGAGAAGCAAAGGTTACGACTATGGGTCATGCTCGACGAGATTCTCTGACACGCATGCCACAAATTGCATCAGACTCATTTATGGGTAAGATGGAATTGTTTTTCCCTTCTTTATTTTCTAAATTATCTATTAAAGAAGTGGACTATCTTCGTGCAAATGAGGCGGGGGTTCAAGAAATTTTCGGTGATTTCTGGGAATTACTCATGAGGCACAGTTTCGAACAGGGTTGTCACTTAGACCTCACTACTGAGAATAGGACTTCTGGAAGCCCTCCTCCTTCCCCCCCTTTGACCGAACCCCTTCCTTCACATTGCTCATCTTTGATGGCGCCCGTACCTAATCAAACTACCCTTCCTGAACCTCCCTATGCAACCCCTGGAAAAATCCCTTTGGCTTTGAACTCAGACTCTCCCTATGATCCTCCATCCCTGTCTAACCCCTCTCCCCCTCTGTTCTCCAATCTTGATGTTTCCCTCTCCCATGTTTCCCTTTCGGTCACAAATGCCACTTCTCTGGAACCCCTCCTAGGTTCTAAGTCTAACGTCACCACCAAGAAGAAACTGCATCCCCTTATACCAAAAAAGCCCCTGGGTGCTATCAAAGGAGGCATGAATCCTTTTCTCCGCATCCCACACTCTTCCTCTCCCTTCTTACAAAACCCTTCGACAACTTCGTCTGATTTTCCCCTTTCCTCGACCCTTAGAGCAGGCATGCCGACTTCGGAGGTTGATCCATGATTCTTCTGTCTTACAACTTGTGAGGGTTCGGAGGCCCCTCCAAAATTTCCTCCCTACAAATGTTATTGCTACAAGCCGACCCAGATGTTGTTTTTACAAGAGACCCTAGTGGATTCATAAAAGGCAAAGAGATCTTTTCTAAAATGCCTACCCTCTTGGAATTGCGTGGATTTGGACCCTAATGGCAGATCGAGTGGCCTACTAGTTAGATGGAATCCCACTTTATCTGCGTTCCATGATCTTGGCACCACTGCATGTATTTTCTTGGAGGGAAGACTCAAAAACTCAACAGAAAAAGTAAAAATTCTAAATTGCTACGCCCCGTATAAGGATCGTGAAAGTTTCTGGCAACCGATTTTAGATTTGGGGCTCCTCTCCGAACATGACCTTATAGTTGGTGGTGACTTAAATTTTACCCTCTCTTCTCGAGATATTTGGGGTAGCATGGCTAGATCAGGCCCTCTTTCTGATTACTTCTCTAATCTGCTTCAGGAATCTGGTCTGGTGGACCTTGCCCCTTCACATTTGACCCCAACTTGGAGAAACGATAGAGAAGGGAAGGCTGGCATCTCTAAGCGATTAGACGGATTCCTTTTGGATGGAAATCTTCTCACCAGTCAGAGTACTTTCAGATACTGGACTATTAATTCGACTATTTCGGACCACAACCCGATCTGCCTGCAGTGTTTTTCCCCTCGTGGCGTGGTTTGTGCTCCTTACAAATTCAACAGTTCTTGGCTTAAAGAACCAGATTTTATTTCACTTATGTAGATGACTTGGGCTTCCATGGCACACTGGACAAAATTCTCCTTTTGTGTCCTGTTATGTGAAAAACTGAAATTTCTAAAGCACCATGTGATTTATTGGCAAAAAAAGAAAAAACAACAACAAAAGGCGGATTTATCGCTCATTGATACAAAATTGTCAATGATTCTAGAGCGTCGACAGTCTCAGATCATCATGTAGGAGGAGTTAAACCTTTTGAGAGCCCTTAAGACTAGAAAATAAAAGATTCTAGCTTATGAAGAATCAACTTGGCGGCTTAGAAGTTGTGCTCTTTGGTTGCAAAATGGAGACAAGAATACACGTTTCTTTCATAAATTTGCCACTCAAAGAAGGATACAAAACTCAATTTGGGATATCACCAATGACGACGACTTGATCCTATCTAGTGAATCAAAGATAAAGGAGCACGCATACAATTTTTTCAAATCTCAATTCGATGCCCTTGAAGTGGAAGACATGAGGAATTAGTTTCATATCATAAAAGATGTTCCAAAACTGTTCTCTGATGTGGAGACTGATGAAATTGGGAAACCGGTTACCATTGAAGAACTTGAGTCCATTATAAAAAAAATGCCAAAAGAGAAGAGCCATGGCCCGGATGGGTGGACACAAGAACACTTCCATTCCTTTTTTGACATCTTCAGGAAGGACCTTCTACTGCTAGTCAAGGAAACTAGAGTAAAAGGCTACATTCATGGGGTATTAAATGCTACAGTTTTTTCTCTTATACCAAAGGTGAGAAAACCTTCTACCTTCAATGAGTTCAGGCCCATCGCCCTATGTAACTTTGCATACAAAGTAATCTCTAAGATTATCACAAATCACATAAAAGATAAGTTGGCACGTTGTTTATCAAAAGAGCAATTATGTTTCCTAAAGGACAAGTTGATATATGATGTTGTTGTCCTAGCACAGGAGTGTCTCCATACAGTAAAAACAAAGAAACTCAGCTCTGTCATCCTGAAATTGGATTTAAAAAAGGCACACGATAAAGTCAGTTGGCAATATCTGAGATTAATGCTAATCCAGATAAGGCTTAAGTGGGATGTCACATAGTGGATTATAGCTTGTGTTACTAATGTTAGCATGGCAGTGATTGCAAATGAATATCCCACTTCTTTTTTTAAAATTCACCGATGTTTGAGACAGGGGTGTCCCCTCTCACCCCTTTTGTTCCTCCTTGTAATCGAATGCCTAAGAAGGCATATAAAAAAGGCAGTTTCAAATGGGTCTTTCAAATGTATAAAGGTAGTTGTTGAAACTTTTATTTCACATTTATTGTTTGTTGATGATGTCCTCATCCCGGGGGATGCAAATTTGGAAGAGTGGTATTCATTACACACTCTTTTAAGGCTCTTTTGCAAAGCTTCTGGTATGGTCATCAACTGTAAAAAATCTTGCTTCATAGCCCAAAATATTGATCCAGAACTAGCCAGAAACTTGAGCTCAACCTTTAATATCATGTTTTAGGCTTTCAAAAATGGGATGAAGTATCGTGGTTACTATCTCAAGGCAAATAATTATAGAGTGGGTGATTGGCTCTGGTTAATAAAAGAAATAGAGAAGAGAATAGGTTGTTGGTATTTCCGTTGGCTTTCCCTTGGAGGCAGAGTAGTTCTAGCAAAGACAATACTACAGATTATTCTTGTATACTGGCTTAGCTTGGTCAAAATTCCTTCGACCTCTTTGCATTGCATAAAATAATTAATCACAAAGTTCATTTGGAGAGGGGCTAGAAAACTAAATGGTTTCCACCTAGCCAGTTGGCAAAAAATAACGCTTCCAAAGGAAAGCAGAGCATGGGGATTACTGAATTTAAAGTGGTTCCCCCTCACCCTTGCAACTAAATCATGTTGGAGAGCCCTTTTTGGTGATGGACTGTGGAGCACAGTTTTGCGGAAAAAATATCTGAAGGGTATCGATGTTCCATCGTGGATAAAAATATTTTTTTTTAATTTTCCCGCTGCTTCTATTATTCGGAGAAATCTTTTGACAGCTATGCCTATCATACTAAGGTGGATAGCATAGATTGTGGGATGCGACAAACAAATCTCCCTCGGCCTGGATGCCTTTTTCGAAGGAAATGACTTGTATTTTATGCCTCCAACACTTATCTCACATATTCACAGACTGAATATTTTTACTCTTGCCCAAGTTGCCCGTCCTGTTGTTGCAGCTTCCCCGACTGTTTGGTTTGATTCTACTCATCTAAAACTAACTGGCGAAATTGCTCTAGAATGGGACTCCTTTGTCCTCGCCCTATGAACAAATGGTATCTCTTTAAATGACACCAACGATAAGCTTATTTGTTCATGGAATCAAACTTTGGGAACTGTCTCTGTCAAGTTAGCTTACCAGTCCCTTTTATTTACAAATTTTAGGGGTGAGAATTGATGGAGGTACAAAGCCATCTGGCAGGTAAAAGTCCCGAGTAAAATTATCTGCTTTATCTAGTCATGTTTGAAGGATAACATACCGGGCCAATTATTAGCGCAGAGGGGGAATTGGACCTACAACTTGCAATTTATGCTTAAATGTTGAAGACACGACATACCATATTTTCTCTTTCTGTGAAGTTTCAAAATCTATTTGGAAAGAGATTCTCACACAACTGATGATCCATGAAGATTGGGGTGACCAGAGCTTGGAAGGAGATCTTCTCAATTGGTTCATAAGATACCCAAGGATGAGACACATTCCTTCCATGGTGATATGGGGCATATGGAAATCTCAGAATAAGATATTATTTGAAAAGTGGAATAGACAAGACACTGCCATAACAAAAAATATTTTTCTTTCTATCTAGGAAATACAAGATGATACAAATCATGATAGGTTGGACTTCATTCTAAGCCCATATTATTTCGATCATTCTCTAATTGGGTTCTTCGATGGAGCAGCCTCAGAAAACATGTGTGGCATTGGTATATATCAAACTCAACAATGCACATACTTACATAGCCTTTTTTGTTGGAGGAGAAGGTAACGATATGAAAGCGGAACTTCTAGGTTTATGGGGAATTTTATACTTGGCTTCTCATCTATCTTTGAGCAGATTAATGGTAGCTGGTGATTCCAAATCTACTATTGAATGGATTAAAGGTGTTTTTAGTCTGAATTGTTTATATCTCAAATTTTGGCAACAAAGAATCAAAACGCTGCAAGAAAAGTTTGAATGTCTAAACTACATTCATGTGCACATGATCTTTAATCATATCGATAATCAACTTTCAAAATAGGCTCTGGAATACTCTCATGGGTGGCTCTATCTAGAGGAACAAATCGAAGGAGTTACAGTTTATACCGACAAAGTCCCGTTGTTCTAGCCTCTTTATGTTTTTTTTTGTCACAATTTTTTGATACAAAACAATGTTTTGATGAAAGAAATGTAATTAAAAGTGGACAGTAAGACAATCCACATGATGGATCAGTTTTATATGCTACGAAGTCAAGTTTTGTAAAACTTTTGGATTTCTCATTAGATATTTGAGAAATATAGAGTCAAAAGTAGAATGCAAAAATATATGTACTTATGATAGTTTCACTTGATTCTTAATAGAATAGCAGTGAAACTACTTTTTTCTGCATGATTTTTTTTTATAGATATCCAAAAATGTAGTTGTGTAGTGGAATTATAAAGTATCCAATGAGAAAAGACCATAATTCCTTCAAATGAATAAAAGCCATGTAAACCAAACAAAAAATGATGAACTGGTCTTAGACTAACTCTTGTAAGTGTGTAGTGGCATTCTAAATGATTTGATGAGAAGAGACTATAATGCCATCATGCATACAAAATTCATATGAATAAACAAAAGATATATGATGAATTGATCTTGACTAACTTTGAAGAAATCTTGCCATACACTAAAAGGGCAAAACAATTTTATAGAAATCCGAGGTAATAGGTAGAAATACATATAGATTTATTTTCCACTTAATACATATAGATTTATTTTCCACTTAATGTATAAAAATAAAAGCAAAGCATCTTAGAGCTTCATTCTCAGTAAGGTCATGGAAAAGTAACCGAGAACTTGTTTTGCCAAAAAATAACAACAATAAGAAAGAAAGTATGAGAAGATAATTTAAATTTATAATTGCATAATAAAATGTACATGTTATACTTGGTTTGTATGGATCATTATTTGTTTTTTTTTAATGAAATTGTATTGTTGAATAAAGGAGTGTTTGACATTTTGTCAATTCTGATATTTAGATTATAAGAAGAATGAATATGGAGAAGAGCATGTTGTCAATTGTCTATTCTTTCCCTAATAAAATTCTATGTATTTTCTATGTATGAAAGGTTGATCATGATTAAATAAAACAAGAAGTGGGACAACCTTTAAGGTAACCATAGGATTCCTTCTTAAGAATGATCGACAATGGTTAAATGGAAATGGAAAGGACGTTATTGGCCCTTCTCCATTCTCCTTTTATTGTCCTTTTAAATGGATCATTGAACCCCTACTCATGGATAGAAGAGTTTGATGTGAAAAGTTTCAAGAGGTTAGTAAATTCTAAAATAATTGTGTTTTGAAGGTCAACAAGTAGATTGAGATCCAAAGTCTTTTTTAATAAATAAAGTATTAACAAGGTTTAGATGGGGATGATTCAAATTTAAATCATTGATAATGGTATGAGATTCAAATTTAAATCAATGATAATGGTATGATTACATCAATAATATGTTAAGCAATGAGTTTTTATTTAATCAATGCATTTCAAATATGTCATTAATTTAATAATTTGTAGTGTTTGTTTCTTCAAAATTTAATTGTCATTTTTAATTTTATCCTTAGCATGCAATAAAATATATTCAATGAGAATATAAACTTTTACTTCAAAACAAAAAGTTTTTTTTCATTTTAACTTTGCACGATATAACCATACGCCATATGTTAAAAGAAAGAAATAATCAAGAAAGTTTGGAGAAATTCATTAAAGTTAATTACTTTATTTAATCATTATTTTTTGTTGTTATGCCGGATTTTACAAATATGAGTAACGTTGAGATTAATATCCATCGCTAGAATTGATATGGAAAAGAAGTCAACTATGTAAGGCACCACCGTTTGGTCGTGGTACATTGTGAAGAGTACGAGATTGTTTTTTAGAATTTGTGATGTAATAACGATTTAAAATTATTTAATATTAGATATCGATCAATATATTAAAAGAAATATTTCTTTATGTTTTGTTTGTAAATTTTAATAAAGGTTTATGTTATAAGGTGTATAGGACCTCTAGTCATGTTCATTACAAAATGTTGAAATTAGTGGTGTAATTTTCATAGATGGCCATGACCATCTTATATTGTTTCATTAATTTATTTGGATAGGCATTATTATGGTTAAGGTCATCATTTATTTTATGGTTAAGACTGACCTACTTCGTTACTTTGATACATAGGTTTAATAACTTTCTTGTAGAGTGCACCTTACATATGTGGGCCCATAACATGTCTTGGAAGATTGCACTAGTAGACTTGTGTATAAATACACCACTCAAACCTCATTTGTAAAC
>ML813433.1:84913-103547 GCA_009831015.1 Picea engelmannii | reverse complement strand
CTCGTGCTAGGATGTGCTCGCGCATCGGCGGCGGCGGCTCAAAGGATGGCCGAGTTGTTCTGGTTTCCCCCTTCTCATTTGCTGTGACATTACGGTACGAGGGGGGTTGCCCCCCCTCCCCTGTGCTCATCTTCTGGTATCAGTTGAGCCAATCTGGGAGGAAGGACGCTTGTTGCGGTGCGAACCAGAGGGCGCTGGCCTATGGTCGGGCCGCTATCGAGGGCAGGGCTAGGGTTTTGCAGAGCTCCATCTCCATTTCAATCTGTTTGATGCACTTTTTATTAATCCCTATCAAAGTTCTTTAACGTTTCCCCCCCCTCTTTTTTCTATAAAGTTTTGGGTTGACATTTTGGTTCGGTTCAATATTTAGAAGGTTTTCACAATCCAATATATGAAATATCATTTTTTAGATTATTTACGTAGAATAAATCATTAATTTATGATCCACATTCTATAAAAAAAAAAATTCAAAAATCCAAAAAATAATAATATTTGATATAAACTCTTACTAAAAATGATAAAAACCATAAAAAAATATTAGATTAGGAAAATCATGAAAACCACATTAAGGTTTAACTGTGCATGTCACTTCCTTACTTAATGTGTGAGGTAGAAATTTAAGTAGTCTATCAAATTATTGTTCTTCTTTCATGTAACCAAAAACATTTCAATATAAATAAATCTCATGAAGATCAAAAGTTGTAAGTTCAAGGCATACTCTTGACAAAATCTCAACTAATGTAATAAGTGATAATGGTTATGCAAAATGTGAGAAAATTTTCCAAAAACGTTTGGCGCTATAACATACCCACAAATTGATTAAAGTTAAAGTTGTAAGTTCAAGGCATACTCTTGGCAAAGTCTCAACTAATGGAATAAGTGACCATGGTTATGCAAAATGTGGGAAAATTTTTCAAAAACGTTTGGCACTATGACATGCCCACAAATTGATATGACATGCCCACAAATTGATTAAGGTTACCATAAAACATTTGCATTACATTAGAGGACGATCACATATTTCTATTTCAAAAGGTTCACGTAAAAGAGAGTTAAAATAAATTCCTATTGTTATTAGAGAAACAAAAATGGTTGGTTCAAAATTCTTAGATACCCGTGTTCATGTTCAACAATAGCACATTGACCCATGCTTTTATGGTAATTCTTAAGTACTTACAAGGCATATGGTTTGAGTTAACCCATACTCCTCACATTTTGTGTTCATGTTCAACAGTAGCACATTGACACATGCTTTTATGGTAATCCTTAAGTAGTTACAAGGCATATGGTTTGAGTTAACCCATACTCCTCACATTTTGTGTTCGTGTTCTTACAAGGCATATGGTTTATAGTTTGAGTTAACCCATACTCCTCACATTTTGTGTTCATGTTCAACAATATTACATTGACCCATGCTTTTATGGTAATCCTTAATTACTTACAAGGAATATGGTTTGACTTGACTCATATTGTTCACATTTGTGTATATTGATTGTGAATTTATGGAAAAAATAAAACAATGAAGATGGTTACTGGTGAATTAATGTGTGAATTAGAGTTTTTGATTTGTATGATATGCATCAATGAAAAGCAATTGAATGTGATTACATCGTCAAATAACAACATTATAAACAACTAATTTGGATAAGGAAGATTCATAAGATTTTTCTTATGTAAAATATGATTTTAACATTGATTCTACTAGTGTGATACACACCCACATGTATAAATATATTACATTTAAACTAAATTTGGAATGTGTGTGTGTGCACATAAAATACAATGTTAATATTGATTCCACTAATGACTCTATAATTTACTCTACTATTGTTACAACTCATTTTTTTGTTTTTTTTTGCGAGATTAAGCATATGAAAATATAGCATGTGGTGATGTATTTCTTCTCTATTATCTATAGATAGGATAAATAGGATGATTATTAAGGAATTTTCTCATTCTTTATTCAATAGCCTCTTTCCCTTACGAGGAATATATATCACAATGAATAGGGTTGATACCTTTATATACATAGGTCAGGGACTTACCCCAGTAGTGGATTGGTTCACTAGTGCACAAATAGAAAATATAACCTAGTCTACACTTTCTAGACTAACCAAAGTGGTCTAAGATTCTTGTGGGGGCATGTGAGTTGCTCTTTCTGCAAGTTCGAACATACCTTGTCACCAACTTGAAACTTGTGCTTAACCCAATGTTGATCGTGTCATTTTTTTTTACTGGGTGTTAGCTTTCCGTAGAACATCATGAGCTTCTTGTTGAATGTGTTGGATCCATTCAAGAAATTTGGTTTCTTTGTCTACCTCATTTCCAACATGGTAGGACTCATCCTGTGTTGATGCAATGGCTATAGCTTCATCAATTGAGGCCAAAGGTTGGAACCCTAGGCACATCTAAAAAGGGTTATGACCAACAAAACTGTGAAGAGTTATATTATAGTGTGTTGAATATAAGGAGGGAGCTTTCCATCCCATGAATGTGGATGAAGCTGTGCATTCTTAGTACGTTTGTAATCATCTTGTTGATTGCTTCCATTTTCCCACTAGTTTTGGAATGGAAAGAATTTTCCTTGATTAGGTTGGTGTCCATCATGGACTAAAGGTTGGACCATAAAATACTTAGAAACCTATTGTCTCTATAAAAAACAATGGTCTTGGAAACCCAAATCAAACCCATCCATGCTTTCAGAAGAGCTTGGCAACAGATTTTGTTGTGACAATCTTCTTGTAGGGTGCCAACAACAACCACATAAACATAATCAT
This sequence comes from Picea engelmannii, assembly GCA_009831015.1. Lineage (NCBI taxonomy): Eukaryota > Viridiplantae > Streptophyta > Pinopsida > Pinales > Pinaceae > Picea > Picea engelmannii. Next base: position 100,770 of record ML813433.1, on the reverse strand, counting down.
GATCATACTTAATTGAAGGCAACTCTAACATAAAAATCCATGGATATTGACTCCCAAGGATTATCGAGAGTGGGTAGAGAAGAGTACAATGCCCACTTCTTGATTGTAGGTTCAACGATGGCACATGTGATGCATGATCAAATATATGTGATAACGTCTTATTATATCTATGGCTAATAGAATTACTTTTTCAATGCTTCCATTGTCTTCTCCATGTCAAAGTGTCATGCCAACCTACTATGGTGTGCCTCCAAAATGATCTTCTCATGCTCACATGAAGAAACATGAAGATGGCCTAGATGGCACAAAAGTTCATCCCTAAGGTGAAATTATGAACTTGTTTACCTTTGACCAATGTTTGGTATGTATCAACAAAATCAAGACCACTTCTATATAGTTGGGGCCACTTCGAAGTCTCATGTCCATTGGAATTAAGGATTGTGATTAGTGCCATAAATGGATGTTGGTTGAGGTAGTTTGTAACTAGATTGGTGCTTCCCTTCTTATATTTGATGTTTAGGTGGAGTTATTGAAGGTACGTGGACCACATTTTATGATTCTATGACTTGCCCTGAGTTTACATAAATTACATAGGCACGGAACTTGGATAATGGAGTAAAGATTCTTATCATAAGCGATCTATTTGAAAATCATGCCAAAGTGCATCTCATTATTATAGGCCATCAAAGGTCCATTCTAAGCGTGCACTGCAATTACATCATAATCCAAGGTGTCTATCTAAATCTTGAACATTAATTGTAGATCAACTAGAATGAGGACTAATGTCTAGTAGAGGTGACATTTCAACTCGTCAAATGATTTTTGTTGTGCCTTGACCCAAACAAAATTGGCCTTGGTTCCACCCTTAGTCACCTTGCTTAGGGGATAAACAATATGAGAGCCCCAACACGAACTTGAAGTAAAGTTTGGCAAGGCCCAAGAAGCTATAAAGCTCCATTAGTGCCTTCAKGGTTGACCAATTATAGATGACTTAGATCTTGATATGATCCACATGCACAYCATGCTCATCCATAATATTTTCTKAATATTGAATTATTTGCATGTTGATTGACCAATTCTATAGTTTGGAATATAACTTGTGTTTTGACGGGGTGCTTAACACTTGTTAACATTGTTTTAGATCCTCTTCCTAGGTTTTATTGAAGATGAGGATGTTGTATGGGTATATGAACACAAAAGAATCGATGAATGGTCTTAGACTATCATCTATCATCCTCATGAATGTTGTTAGCGTAGTAGTCAAGACAAAGAGCACGGCCAACCATTAGAAGAGACCTTCCTTAGAGTTGACGATTTTATTCCATGCATCAATTAGCTCGATTAGCAACTAGTGATAGACTAACTTAAGATTAATCTTATTGAAAAATTTGGTGCCTTCGCACTAATTTAGAAAATGATCAAACTTGGGATGGGGTATTAGTTCTTGATTGTGTTTTTGTTCAAGGATTTGTAGTCAATATAGAGTCTCCATGTCTAATCCTTCTTTTAAATTGATACAATTAGGGTACTATAGGGTGAAGAGCTTGGTCAAATTTAGCCCTTTTGTATTAGCTCTTGAATCTAGCATTTGATCTCCTCATTATCTAGAGGAGAGCATTTGTATACAAGGACATTGGGTAGAGGGGCACCCATTGTCAAATCAATCACATGCTTTCCCTAGTTGTGTAGAGGTACTCTTGTAAAGAACATGACACTTCCACATATAATATGGTTGTCCTAAAATAATATTATAAACTTCAAGTGGGGAAATGTCACACAATACCTCATATTTTAAAGGCTTGATGTTATATTGCAGGAAACATTGTTGTATGACATGAATGTCTTGTCCCCAACTCAACGACTAATGGTGTATGATTGGGGGTGAAAAATCATTGCTAGACTCCTCATCTTGACAACCTCTATTGATATTAGGTTCTTTTGGTTGTCAATGTCAACAATGAAATGCACCCATGTCCCTTCACCCACATTTGGAAATGGAAGAGGTGCTCACCTTCCCCAAGCTCCTCTAGTTTCTCTGGATGGAACTTTGTAGTGGGGATATCAACACTAGGTTTAAAGAAAATGATTTGTTTTCCCCTATGCATGGTCTCTAGTGCCATCGAGGTTGAATAAGTGTATGAGGCTTTTAGCTCAACTAGTAACCACTGTCGGGCATGACATTTTTTAATGTTGTGTTAAGAGATTTATAGGTGCCACACCATTTTTTGAGTCCTCCTTCCAATTCCTATTATTCTTCTTTGCACACAACTTTGACTAGTTGTCATGAAGCTAGTTATCCTTGCTATATCCTTTGTTCTGAGAGTTAGTGCCACCTTTACCCTTCTTTTGTTGTGGCTAGTATGAATTGTTGCTAAATCATTGAAATGATTATGTATATAGGCTAGTAAATCCATTGGATGTGAAAGAATAATTTAGGTTGCCATCCTTGATTGATCCTCCACTTGAGATAAGAGATTGATATATGAATTGGCTTATCTTGATGATGTTTAATTATTTTACGAACAAATTGTAAATGGATTTGGTTAATGGCTCTTATTGAAAGGTAGAAGAGTATCACCAATTTGAATGATAGTATGCCATTAGACCTTGGATTAGGTAGACTGGAAAAGCCTATTATGGTGATGAATTTGTTGAATGGGATAACCATATGGAAAACAGATCCAAACATAGGCAATGGAAGAAAGCCCATAATAAGAGAAGAACCATTTTCAACTAGTTAAACGCTAAGTATTATGATAATGTTTGATCAAATTTGAATATGATTCTTATGAGAAAGAGTTGAATTTGAAATGATTAATTATAATTCATTTGAATCTTCTTGATGGTGAAGAATTCAATAAATCTGATTTGCATATGACTGATATATTGAATATACTTCGTTCTAATTGCAACGTTTTGGGTTGTCTTTGTTGTTTTTGGATATGTTGATTGCATCAAGGGAGGCATCCAAGTATAAATGTTGCAGAGCATGATTCCATGCATATTGAAAAAAGGGTCATTGAAGGCATTATCAAATCATGTTTGAATCCAAACTACTCGGGGAGGTAATACCAATTGCTAAGAATCAAAGTAGAGCTTGGATGAAGTTTTCCAAGTAATGTAGAACAATTTCTAGAATGGACAAAAAACAAAGATAGCACAAAGCATAAGAGGAAGCTACCAATTTGTTAATAATTGTATTGTAGCAATAAATGGGACATGTAGCCAATCATGCATATAGGGGAATGTGGAAGCTTTATGCCACTAAATTGTATTTTGATTACAGAGTAGAATTTTATGTTTTTATAAGTAATAAATATAGCTTTACATATTTGAGATAAGTATTGATATTTGGGTGAAGAGATCCCAATTAATGATCCTTGGCATGAGTGGCAAGAAGGCCATAAGATCACTCATGTTGTGGATGTTCCATGCTATGGAAAACAACTAGAAGAGGGAATTCTTTCATTTTACCTCCCGCCGAGTGATTACATTTTTCTGGAAAAGAAGTTGTTATATGTAGTTTCTTAAAGTATAAGAGTTCTATTGCAATGCAAGAACTAGATTATTTGACATGATTTTGTGTAATTTACATATTGTGAACTACTATGTGGTAGAGAATGCATGTAGATATACTTGAGCCTATAAGATCATGTTTATCAATTGAAAGTCGTATGTTGCTACATATGCAATGAGTTTGGCATGATGTCTAATGTGGCCACTAATTTATTATGTAACTAGGACATGGTTAAAGATGTCGATGATACAATTGCCTATGATAGACAACCTCATGGAAAGGATAAGGACAAGAGGATGCTTTTCAAGAGGATGATGAACAGATCTTGTGAGTTTCATTGCAACATTAGTTGATTAGGTAACATCAGAGATGTTGATGACAACCATACAAGTATGAATTGGTTATGCCAATATAGCAGGTTACCAAAAATGAATTCGGTAAGAATTACTTCAATTATGCTTGATATCTTAATTTATATGTAAATTATGACATCTGATTACATGCATGTGAATTGACACCTAGTTAGGCATATGGTAAAATAATGAAACTTTGGACAAGTAAAGATTGGTAGAATCTTTTTAATGCATACATATGATAGTATGTCATGTATGATGTAATAAACAAAGTGAATGAGTATTTACACTCATGTTATGAATTTCTATACCATGTGAGACAATCATGTGTAAGATCATAGTGTGTTGGAATTGGAAAAAGGATATAACACTACACAAGTATCCAATGTCTCCTTACTTGTAATTACTATTCTAGACTATAACCTTTTTGCTAACACTAAAGAGCACTAAAGGAGTATGTCCTTGGTGTTATGTTTGGGTTGAAGAGGATGATGTGTATATGGTTGAACAAGTAATGGTGATGTTGTTGGATGATGTGTCATGGCATTGGTTGAGTCCTCCAACTTGTCTTGGTAAAACACATGAGTTTGACTTATAGTATTTTTGACTCGATGTGAGGATGCACTGAGTGAATGTGTATAAATATATATGTAATCATACAGATGGTGGTCATTCCTCTGTGATTATTGACACATATTCTTGATGCATTGAGTGGATTCACGCCTAGATGGAAATTGCATTCATATAATTGAATGACATGGAAGGGTTTCTCGAGGGACTGTGGAGCAGTGAAAGGAAAGACCTTCCAATACTCCCAAGGGACTGTTGAGTAGTGAAAGGAGTGGTATGAATTAGTAAACATAAATATAATTTTAATCACCCCACAAATCATAATAGAAGTGGGAGGGGGAGGGATGCATCCCAAAAGAAAAAATAAAAATAACTAATAATGAATTCTAAAATATGAACTTGGTGAAGAGTGTGGTTGTGTAAACATGAGTATTGGCACATTGGTTTTGCTTGCATATGAATTTGACTACATTGTGTGATGCTTATTTGTGCTAGTAATGCATATATGAGGAATATTATTTCATTGCATTTAATGTCTTGTCAGTTGAAAGTGATTGAATTATTCATGTGACATAATTTGAAGATCATTTTGTGTGATGTTATGAATACTACAATGACAAATTATATGCAAGGATACTCATAATTTGTTTGGTTGATTCAAGGAGGAAAAATTTAAGGTAGAAATGTATTGTATATGGAAATGAGTGTAAGCCCATGATGAAGAATGGTGACTACTTCTACAAGGGCCAAACATTATGAAGTTTTATGTAAGAGACAAATTTAAATTTCTAAATGAAATTTTGATAATAATATCTCATAGGTAATTGTATGTGTATGATATAGGTGAGATGATGGGTCTATATAGTAGAAATAGATGCTGGCTACTGTAAGATGGAAAGCGCATGAAGAATGCTACTATTTTCATTAGAAACCTGTGACACGCCTTAATCGCCATGAGCTATGTTATATTAGAGTTTTCCAATGGGATGCACTGGAAGTAAAAATATATAAGTATGTGCTCTTATTCCTTGTGAAATCCTTGGTGAGATGGATCACTCGAGGGGTTGTTTAGAAGAGAAGGGGATGCCTAATCCTAGATGGGTGAATGCGGAAAGGAAGTGGTGACCTAAATGAATCTATTGTCAAATATTCATGTTACATGTTGGTTGGGATCACGAGTGCATTATATATTTTGGTTGTGTCAGAGAATATACTGCATTGGATCTTGCCCATGGAAGCCAAGTGAAGCAAGGATATATTCATACAGATAAGTATTGGGTTGATATATATATATATATATGAAATTTCTATGAATTGAAAAATTATTGCTTAAAATGACTATGACTTTCATGTTTTTCCTTATTGAATTTATATGCATGTGATAGAATGTTAAAGGTCTTGGAAATGTCCCAAGATACTAAAATCAATTATTGAACATTGTTGTCCAAGATAACCAACAACGAGACAAAGTGGCAATCAAGATAATGTCATTGCAGGTACAACTGAAAAATGAAGACATGGAACCTTGCTAAAAATAAGAGAATATTGAGGATAATTATATTTAAAGGGGCAGCGGAATGTAATATCCTAGTCTCAACCCTTTAAACATGATATTGTTTATATTGTTATTGTGCTTTTCATTACTATGTTTTTCTCCACACCACAAGATAGTTTCTATGGTGATTTTGAAAGACATATAAACATGACCATTTTGATTTTAATGAAAAGTTCCAAGGTTGACTATGGTAGAGCACCTAAGAGGCTATGATTCCATCAAAGGGGAAAGGTAAGGGGGTCTAAGGTGGATTGACCTATATCTCGTGATATTTACATATCCTATCCATAACCCTCTTCCATGTGATTGTCTTATCTTCCACTTCATCCTAATGTTTATGTTAATTAAATTGGAAGCCTAGTGAAATGATTTGATTACTTCAAGTAATTAGCTCCTATACTCAAGCAATTACCTCCTACTTTGAAGTAACCAATTCCTACCATCAATGAACCGAGAAAGGAGTAGTGGGGAGGCTCCTCACTCTCGCCCACTCACTTATGCAAGAAGGGAATTCGAATTAGGGGACAACAACTTGAGAAAAATGAGGTTCTTGAAAGAAACATAGAGTTCTTGAAGAAGAAAAGCAATCCCAACTCTCATATGATCCATGGATATATGGAATATGTATTGTTATGTGATGTTAGGGATTGAGATTGAGTAGGGAGATACCTTCCTAAACCCCTATACATTTTTGGCCTCTTGGGTTGTCTATTAATCCATAATTTCTTGTCCAAGAAGCAATATACTATTGGAAATGAAATATGAAAGTGGATAGTGACTTGGGCTCTTGATAAAAATATTAAAGAGCATAGAGAGGAAGAGCATTCTTAAGGGACTAGAGAGCAGAGAAGGGGGTGACTTCCTATTTTGTATGGGGTAGTAGAGTGAGTGCCAAGAGATGGTCTAATTGAAAGATTGAATAAATAATGTAGTAGTGGTTTCTATTAGATTGGTCTTAGAAGATTATGGGAATTTAAGGAAAGATTTAGGAGCCCTAAACATATTTATTTTTCCTGGGGGTCTCATAGTCTAGCACAAGGGTGACATCTATAGAGGATTTCCCTGTGGTTGGTAGGAAATTTAATCACACCCAATCAATTGTATTGAATCTCAATTTGTGAAAATATAAGTATATTTGTTCTTCTCTTTGGTTATTGTAAGGTCTTCGATCAGATGGGCGTGGGGAACCTCGCCTGGGTCCTTAAGGAGATGAAACTTGGGGTTTATATGACACCCAAGTTAGGCAAGTGGACACCTTGGGAATGCGAATGTGCCAAGGGGATTTCACAAGTATGAAGCAACCAATAGATTGGGGCACGCCGACATGAGGGATGCACCAAGGTTGGGAATGTCCGTCCCAAGGGGTACAACGATTGATGAATGTATGGGTTTGTTTGGGCGACGAGGTCTACGAAGGGGTGTGATGATTCATTTGGGAGACCATGTCTGTGAAGGGGCGCGACAATTAGTTTGGACATGGGTTCACGAAGGGGTGTGATACCCCCAAAGGACAGAACGGTTCACAATGGTGACCTTTGGAGTGCCTATAAGAGAACAAGTGCACACAACCAAGGAAGGAGAGATTTGGAAGACAAGGAGAGCAATAGATCTCTATGGTTCTAAGGTAGAAGAAGAGGGAAATCTCCCTTAAAAATCCAAGTTGCTCCACTTGGGAGGACTTGTGTTGCCTTGAGGAGGATTTAGTGGACAAAGTTGGGAAAGCTTCTCTTGAGTCGATTTTGGGGAAGTCGGGAAACACAAGTCCATTGGAGGCATGTGTGAGGTAGAACTGAAATTTGTGAAGTCTTCCAAAAGGAAAAGACAAGAATTCTATGGTTGAGGGAACATCTAAGGTGCATCGTGGAGGTTGTGGAAACAATAGCGACAAAGAGATTCTTGGTGACGAAACTGTGTATGAGTGTCTTGGTGAGGTGAGGCGAGTCATTTAACTCTACAAAAGTTGTAAACCGAGCTGGTAGTGCTCATATTATAATTGTTCTATGATAACAAAGACATAATTGTTTTACAATAAAAAAGACTCAGTTGGGTGTTAGGCATGGTTCTTGTGCCCACACTATATCTATTTTTTTCTTTCATTTGTTCCACAATTCTCTTGGTTTCTCATGGATGTATGCTTAAATATGAATAAGTGCTAATATGTTAACAAATGTCTAAGTATACAATAGTTTCACTAGAGAAGGAGTGTGACTCGTCGATATCCTAGAATGCAATATGGGTATGCTCTAGGTGAAGAGGCGTAGTACGAACGAAGTAACCTTGGTGTTTCCAAGCAACCAAGTGAGAAATGTCTCTTTGATGCATACCCTTAAGAGGTGCAAGTTGACAAGATTCGACTAGGCACATTGTGGGGATGTGACAGATGGTATCAAAGCATATTCATTGCAAATTTTGGAGAAGGGTTGGGGAGCTCTTCACCACTGTCTTGAAGATAGATGGTATAAGAGAAGATTTATTACAAATTTTGGAGAAGGATTGGGGAGCTCTTCACCACTATTTCGACGATAGATGGTATCAAAGTAGTTTGGTGGTCTTCACTACTTTTGTAGTTAGAACATTTATGGTGGGGCACACTTGTTGAGAAGACAGTTTATTGTGATGGTATTTCAATGGGAACATTCGTAGACTTGGTGAATGGTTCGGTGCAACTAAATTGTTCATCACAAAATTTGCATATAACTTATGACAAAGGTTTGATTGACAGTGCGATGGGAAGGTTGAGCTGAGCGCACACCTTATGCAAATTGAGAGCAGAGTTTGTGGTGAAATGAAGCACTTGGACAAGGTGGATGATCACATAACTCATCACATAGCTTGTCGCAGAGGAGGACTCATTTGGTTTGATGTGTGATGGAAATTAGTGTTGGACCTATTGTGCACACCTTGGAGAGACCAAGTGTAGATTTCGTTGGAGAACCAAGCACTTGGACGAGGTAGATGAATAAAAGATCTATTGCATGACTTATCACGAAGATAACCGCATAAGTGATCGCATAAACGAAACCTAAAGGGTGATCGTAGAATTTATTGCGAAGGGGAGCAGTTTTGGGTTGCAGAAAGTTGAAACACTTGGATGTGTTGGATGACCTAGGGTGACCTAGAGTAGTTCCGTAGTAGGAAGTTGGTTGGGCACATTACCATCATCATGTATCTGTGTCATGCATCGCTGAGAAAATTAGTTGTGTTAAGCTGGGTTATTGGTGGGTTGACCACAACCTTCAGATGAGGTGACTCTTTGTAGAGTTACAATAGTTGGTTAAAAACAATATGACTTAACATTCAGGTAGTGGATTCATGGTGCCTTGAAGCAGAACCAGTCAAGGTGAGGAGATGGCAAGGCATTGGATATGAGTTTAGTTGGTTGTATGCAAAGTTTGGGACTTAAAAATATTTATAAAGTGGATGGATGAACTCATCCTTGTATCACAATGAAAGTATTGCAGGTATGTGGAGATGGGGATGGTGATTGAAGAGATTTCACGCGGAGATTTGATTGCTTGGGAAATTAGTGGTCCAAAACAACATACTTAGAACATGGTTGCAGTGAAGGATGTTGTTAGAAAGGTATGGTTGGTTTCAAGTTCTTGCATTTCCTAAATGTTGCCGTGATTTCTTTGAAGGTAAGTTGGATGACTTGGTTGTTCAAGTGTAATATGTTTCCATGGTGAGAACCGACAAACTTGAGGGTGACTCAAGTGGTGCAAATTCAAAGAAGTCTTGTAGTAGAGTTGGGAGGCCTTGGTTGGGAAAATGTGTATAGATCTTGGGGTGACCTTCCTGGACGAGTCATGTGGTGGACTTAAGAATATTTGGATGCAGTTGTGGAGATGGCTTGAGGAATTTTCCTAACTCTTTGATGAGGTGCGTTGGATAGGTCACTACAGTGAACTAGGCAATGAAGTATGTGCGTGCTGAGTTTGAGAGGATGGATGAGGTGCCCTGGTGTTTGGTGCCTTATCTACATTCATTGGGTCATGCGATGGCTTGAGATTCACGACGATAGTGCTAAAGTTTGAACGCTCTCAACAGGTGCAAGACAATTTCGTTCCAAGAGACGGATGGCGCCAGCAAGGAGTCGACCAAGACTTGTTGGCAGTCAACCTGAATAGGAAGAACACAGTCCAAGTGGCTTGGGTTGTGTTAACTCACCTTTGGTATGGGACATTGGATGAGGTAGAGTGCACCTTGGTGACTTGCAGATGATTGTGCGATGACTTAGAGATCCGATGGGGGTTGTTCGTTAAGGTTGGCAGACTATTGGATTGAACATGCCTAAGACATGGAAATTCTTTAAGGTGACTCATTCTACTTGGAGCACTTTGGAAATTTCGTTGGGACATTTTGAGAAGTGTAGGCATGTTGGCTACACTCATGCAAATGTTGGGTTGCGTTGAGGTGACTTGAAAAAAGGAGGAAAGTTAAGGAATTTCCTTATTTTGGAGGATTGTGTGGACATGCAGATTGCGACATCAAGAGATTACTTGGACATGGGAATTTATCTTTCTTTGGGTAGCATGGTTGAGGGTGAATCCTAACCATTCCAAGGAAAAGAGAGGTAGACACAACAACATGCCCGGATGATGAAGTAGTGAGGAAATGGGAAGTATGGACGTGCAGTTCTTGGGTGTGATGTCCCTTTCTAAATGATCTCTCTAGGAGAGTGACAGAGTAACCTAAGTGATTCCGTAGGCTATAGTCATTTGAAAAAGGGAATTAATTGATTATTTAATGTCATAAGCCGGAAAAGTAACCTTTTAAAAAGTAACATTGAGTAATTGTTAAAAAGGCACCTAAGTGACTATTGAGTTAATGGAAATTAAATTTAACTTATTAAAAGGGTCAAAAAAGGGTCAACGAAAGAATAAAGGGGGAGTGAGGGTGCCCTCTCTCATTATGCATATTGTATTTTTCTAAACCGAAATTTAGAGAGCTCTTGTGGCTTTGGCTCTTGGGACGAAAACCCCAAAGAGTTTCGAAGATTGGTTTCGATGGTGAGACCATCCACCCTAGTTGGTCGAAGGGAGGAGATCATCCATATTTCTTCATTGTGCTCATTTGTGGTGGTGTTCATGTTATTGTGGCTAAGATTCTTATTCAGTGATTGAGTTGATTTTCTTCAATAACGGCTAAATACTTCTCATTGTGGGATGAGTTATCCTTGAGGAGAGGATGAGTTTCCTTGAAGAGGTCACACCATAGAAAGGAGGCTGAGTTTTGTTGTAAGGGGGGACTGAGTTTGCTTCTTAGGGAGGCTGAGTTTCCATCCAGGAGGGGAAATTTTGATTGTGACAACATGTATTTGCTTAAGAGGGCCAAGTATTTGGCTTTTTGGGGTTGACTGTATATGTTGAATTCAGTATTGTGTATTCTGGGTTGATTTCTTTACCATCTAGAGTGAGTTTTCATTGTTGGGACTGATATATATTGTAGCTAAGATGAGTTACCTCATGCTAGGCGAACTACATACTTGTTGGGTTGTAATTCTATGTGTGGTTGAGTTGACTAATAGAGGTTGAACCACTTTTTGTGGGCATAGACATGTACAGGCGGGGAAAAGTATTTATTAGAGGAATGTTGTCTTATTACCCATTATTGTTGCATACATGTATGTATTATTCTCCTTGACTGTTGTACATCATAATAATTTAAAGGCAACTCTTCTTATTAATGAACATGTCATCATTTATCTCATTATTTGTTGTTCTAGTATTTCTGTTATTGAAGAAATGTTCTATTGTTGTCACATAATACCATTGCAATAAGTTTTGGGTGTATATATGTTGTGTATTGTTATACATTATTAGAAAAAACAACCCAACATTACCAGGTAATTAGTATAAATAATATGCACTCAAACCATTTGACAAAATGTGCCAACCAACAAATTGAATAAAGATTTCAAAAAATTAGCACACGAAATTACATTGGGGAAGATTGGATAACGATGCCATGAGGTGGAAAACAAGGTCGAGTTGTCGCAGAAGAATTCATTTTGGGGTGAATTCATAGTGTAACAAGGTGAGGGGCGACCCTTCCTTGGTCTGAGATCATTTTGTTGATGGACTGAATTGTGAAAGGAAGTGACCAATTTGTGCATGCGGGTGTGTAGTCTCAAGGAGTGTGATGGTTGGACTGGCCATTCAACTAGTTCATGACTTGGGTGGGAGAAACAACATGAGAAAGGGGTCAAAAGTGCAGACACACCAACAGTTTGGAAGTGCAACACTTAGACATTGTGAATGATCTCCTTGACGAAGATCAGATGGTGGAAAAAATAGTGAGGTAAGGATGGAAACTTGCCTTAGTATTTGGAGTTGGACAAAGTGATGGAGATGCAATAGAAAAGACTAAGTTCAAGCACGAGGAAGTGCATTCTCATGAGTTGGGCGCGACGGTTGGAATAGCTACCCAATTATTCCAAGACACGGGGAATTCAATGTGCAGAGACATGGAAGAATTAGTTGAAGTATGGGCGCAATAACAGATCACAAGATTTCAACACTTAGGTGAAATTTTGATGTGAAGTGGGTAGCGGTTAGTTGTAGCAGGAAATAACAGTAGCAGTGGAACCAAAAAATAGTAAGACAACAACATTATAGTGAGAGAGTGCAACAAAGTTGGGTGAATTTCATCCTTGGAGTTGGGTAACGCGACCAAATTGACTCGGGAAACAAATCATCTGAAGTTGGTTGCAGTACAATTTTGTTTGTGGAAACTTGGGGTTTCTACTTCGCAGGGAAACTTGCAGTTTCCACTTCGGAAGAATTTGGGATTTTTGGTTGGCACAAAACTTGGGGTTTCCAACAGACTTAGTTGTAGCAGAGGTCTGAGTTCAGGAAAATACTTGGAGATCGTAGATTTTATGGATGTTGTCAGGGACGAACATGACTTGAGGTGGGGGAGGATGTAAGGTCTTAGACTAGATGGGCGCAAGGACCCTCGCCCAAGTCCTCAAGGAGATAAAACTTGGGGTTTCTCTAGCACCCAACTTGGGATAATGGATGCATTGGGAATACAAATGCACTAAGGGGCTTGCCCAAGTATGAAGTTACCAAGATATTGGGGAGCACTGACATGAGGGGTGCACCAAGGTTGGGCGCGTCAGTCCCAAGGTGCACAACGGTTTCCAAGCGCATGGGTTTGTTTGTTTGACCGGGTCCGTGAAGGGGTGAGATGATTCATTTGGTTGATCAGGCCCATGAAGGGGTGCAATGATTTGTTTCGACATGGGTTTGCGAAGGGGTATGACACCCCCAAAGGACACGATGGTTCACGATGGTGACCTTTGGAGCGCCTTTAAGAGAAAAAGGGCACACAACCAAGGAAGGAAAGATTTGGAAGACACGGAGAGCAAGAGATCTTTGCGGGTTTGAGGTAGACAAAGAGGGAAAGCTCCATTAAGGATCCAGGTTTCTCCACTTGGGAGGACTTGTGATGCCTTGAGGAGGATTTGGTGGATATATTTGGGTGAGCTTCTCTTGGGCCGATTTTGGGGAAGCTTGGAAACGCAGGTCTATTGAAGGCATGTGTGAGGTAGAACTGGAATTTGATAAGTCGACAAAAATGAAGGGACAACAAGTCTGCAGTGGAGGGCACATCTGAGGTGCACCGAAGGAGGTTATGGAGATGGTTGTGACAAAGAGAGTCTTGGTGACGAATCTATGTATGACTGTCTTGGTGAACTAAGGCGAGTCATTTGACTCTACAAAATTTGTAAACCGAGCCGATAGTGCTCATATTGTAATTGTTCTGCAAAAACAAAGACTTATCCGGGTGTTAGGAATGGATCATGTTTCTCGCACTATATATGTGTTTCTTTCATTTGTTCCACAGTTCTCTTGGTTTCTCATGGATGTATGCTTAAATATGATTGAGTGTTAAGATGTTAAAAACTTTCTAAGTATACAAGAGTTGCATTAGAGTAGGAGTGTGACTCGTCGATAGCCTAGAACGAAGTATGGGTATGCTCTAGGTGAAGAGGCTTAGTATGAACAAAGTAACCTTAGTGTTTCCAACTAGCCAAGTGAGAAACATCGTGGTGTTGCATGCCCTCAAGAGGTGCATGATCACAAGCTTTGGCTAGGCACGCAATGGGGACTTGACAATTATGATTTCATTCATCATGCTGAAGAATATATTTGCATTATTTATTATGAGAACCCACCATGAACATCCTGTAGATGTTAGCAGGTGAAATGACCATTTTTTATAATTTATTAGTTTGCAAGAAATATGTCGAGAAAATTCATGCAATCCAAATGTTTTACAAAAGGATAGTGTGAAAGAATGATTCTTGTTCCCATTTAAGATTGATAATTTGAAATATATGAACCTCGATAAAACACATATTGAGTTGTTAAGAGTTTCCTCTTGAAAATTTGAATTATAGAATTTCTTTCTTGTAGGTGCAAGTTATGTTTCCTGGTAAATTTTCTAAGTGTTTATGGTTGAAATATTTAGCATGAACTGTCTAAAAATGTCCAGTCGGATTATTTTATGTATAATCTTTTCCTTTTCAATCCCTCAAGTAGTGTTTTTGATTGGAATATCTCATGTAGCTTTCAAAAGTCAAAATTTTGAGTTTTTAGGCACTTTGGGGAGATGCATGTAGGTTTTATGAAGGACAATGGTGAGTTTCTTGCTAGTTGTCCTTATGAAACTCATAAGAACCATCGTATGCATGTGAGTTGGCCTCACAAGACCTATATGCATGTCCTATAGTGGCTTATTTGTCCCTCCTTTGATGTTTTTTGGGGTTTTGAGGGTTGGAATGATGGCCTAAAAGAGTATTAACTACCATGAATGACAAATAACATGTTTAAAAATGATGTTTAATAATTTATTTATTGATTTAAGCCTCTCCTTGTTACTTGCTTTTACCTACTTGATTAAAGGGCTACTCAAATCCCCCATGCCTCGACAAATGGTGTTTGTTATGCATGGAAAGTTTTGGATTGGTTGTACCATGATTTTTTTTATATTGGCCTCTTGAAGGAAGGGGGTAGCTAGTTTTCCCATACAAAACATGTGGATCCTGGCATAGATTGTTATGTAATCATTATGAATGAGCTTAAATATTGTTGCAAGGTACTCACCTCTATCATATGATGGATTATACCATGTTTTGGTCTCAAGGCTATTGGTTTTTATGCTATAATGTATTATGCCATTTTGTGTAAACCATGCATATATGAATGATGAGGCAAGAATCCTATAGATTAAATAATCATTTCCTTATGTTTATAATGAGATTGATGATCATGAACCACACTTATAATCAATGCATAAGGTGTTGTATGCATGAGCCTAAAGACATTAACACTAAGAATTGTCCTCGGAGAAGAGAACAAGACCTCCATCTAAGAGAATCTAGGAAATTGATTAACTTTTGAAATATGGTTAGTATGTGAAACAAATGCTTATGCTTATGGTGATTTTTCTATGACATCTATCCTTTATTTTCATAATATTGGAAAGGCGTTATATGACAAATTGTGAAGTGCTAGTTCTAATTGAATTGAAACCTTGAGCTTGATTTTTTTGTCTAGATAAATTCTTATCTAGACTGTGAATTTAAAGAATGAATGCTTGAATCATTTTGACTAATATAAAGATGAACTTTGTCATGGTAATTAAGAGAAAGGGTTTCTTTTGAAAATGGTTTTATATTGTTGTATTTTGACTTGCACACTGCTACTAACAATGAAATTTTAGAGCAACAAACCCTTGTTTTGATGTTGATAATGAAGGTACATTACAAACTACATTCAAACATGGACATCTATAGTAAACCATGGTCATTGAAGGTCAACCATAGTTAATCACTATTATTGGGTTAGGGGGT
>ML813433.1:48209-67918 GCA_009831015.1 Picea engelmannii | reverse complement strand
TCCATATCTTTTAACAAAGTACTCAATGCATGCATTACACATCAAACAAAATAAATGTCAAAATTATTTTTACACCATCAATAGAATAACAAATAAGTGATGCCTATGTAAGTGATGCCTAGAATAACAAATAGGTAACATTTTAAGTTCCAACCTCCCCAACATCTTTTAAGAATCTCATATTGGAAAGTCGTGTCATTATTTATCGGGAGCAATTTATCGCATTGAGAAGTAAAGGCTTTTAAGAGAGATACAATAATTTTGTATAAGATATAATGATTCTAATATATCCATTTTTAAATTATGTTTCAATAATCAAACATACAATTATGTTATGCATAATTATTTTTGTTATATTATATTTAAAGTTTTAATAATTGAGATTATTTTTTTTTTGTTTATTATGATAAATTTGTATATATATATGAAAAAAAAACTTTAATTTTTAAAAAAAGAAAATATACATGAGATTTGTTGCCATAACTTTTTTAAGTTAGACATTGTGAAGCAAAAAGGACTATATAACTACAAACAAGTAATTTTCTATCACCCTACCTATTTTCATACACTATATCAAAAACACTTCTACCTTGCTTTTGCATCGAGAACCAAAGAACTATACATACAAAACTACCAGTTGCTCATGGCCTCCTCTAGAGCTATCTACAATTCAAAAGAAAATAAAAAATGAAACTCCGTACTCTTGGATTCCTCACCATCAAGGAACTCATTAACAAAGAATGAGCCATCAAAACACTCCAAAGCTTCTTTGGACATTTGGTCTACCTTTTGGTTGAGCTCTCAAAATATATGAGTGAACGACAACCAATTGAACTCCCTTATGAGCATGAGGATCTCGGACAACAAAGATTGCAAGCGAAGAATTTCCACATTTATTTTCCCATTCTCCCAATTAATCGCCATCTGAGAATCGCCAAGAACTTGAAGGCATTTGATCCCTCATGAGTTTTCAAAGTAAAGCAATGAGAACATAGTCGAGAATTTTTCTTTGTTGTTGGAGCCCAGACCAAGGGCATATTGGATAAATAAATAGTGGTGGAAATTCATAAATAACATTACCTTGACTCCTCATCTGGGAGGGTGTCCCTGACCAACTCCATCGAAAAACCCCAAGGAGTCTCATAATCCAGCGGAGGCATCACGAGAACCCTCACTTTTTATCACTTGGGTTTGATATTTATATTCATTAGTAAGCTTTTCAATTAAGGTTGCCACCACTTTTGTCATGGTTTGCGTATCTTGAAATATGCTATGATTACGCTCCCACCAAATATAATACATAGAGTGTCATGGAAAGGAATCAAAACAAGCCACATCAGAGTCTTTAAGCCAATCTTTCACATAGAGTTCCATATTAGTATGATTCCATGAAGCTTGCAATTTAAATTTATTTACCAGAATGCCCCATACCTAAGAAGCATAGGAATAGGAAAAAAAAAGGTGAACAATTGTTTCCGACTCCTGACGGCCAAGAGCACACCAGATGGGGCCACTCCATCCTCTCTTTATCAAATTATCCCACAATAACAACTTATTCCGAAGAGCAAGCCAAAAAACGATTTTCAATTTGAGAGGTCCACGAAGCTTCCAAACATGTTCCCACCACCAAAGAGAGGGCTCACTCAACTCTGATTCAACTTGGGCTTTGTAGTCGAGCTTCATAGTGAAATCGTCAGACAAGGCATTCTTCGACCAAACCAAGGAGTCCTCATTTTCTTCCACCAACCTAATATAATTAGAACATAATTTGCTAATAAATCCATGTCATTCCTAAGCGTGCTTTCCAAACAAACACAACTCACTTTCATACTTTCAACCAAGTGTACCAATGCAATTATGGTCCATACCTTTTGGATCCCAAAGGTAAAATATACCATGAGTATGCAGAACACTTCTAAGATCATAAGAGAGCCTATAAACATCGTCTGCGCCAACCCACGAGTCTTTGCCAATACAAATTTTCTTTCCATTACCAATACTCTAGACTGTCCATTTTCCCACCAGAGGGAAGGCCTTTACTAACACTTTCCAGATTATCGAACTATTCTTGGAAGATTTCAGAGGAGTTTGAAACCAATCTTCGACTAATAGATTACCCAAGTACTTGGACTTCACGACCCTCCCCCATAGAGCATAGTTATGGGTGAGCCTCCATAGGTTTTTTCGGGCCAAGGCTTGACTGAAAAGATAGGAATTTTTAATCCCCCACCTACCCATGATTTTGGGCTTTGCTAAGAGGGACCATCTTACCAAAGGAACACCATCCTTATGATGACTTCCATACCACAAGAATTGGAATCATTTTTCTGAAGTTTTGTCAGAATTCCCTTTGGAATTTTTGCAATATAATCCCAATACACAAGAATACTTCGAATAACCAACTTAAGAAGGATTAACCTTCCACCTCTAGATAACCAAAAAATAACCCACAACGAAATTTGAGCTTCAAATTTTTTGAAAAGCCACATCCAATCCTCAAACCCATAGTCATTTGAATTTAGGATGAAACCCAAGTACTTGAAACCTTTGTCAATGCTTTTCTTTTGGAATGACAAGGCAATATCCAAGATAGGAGTCAAGTATTCTTGAGGAAACAAATAATGCATGCACGACTTTGTCCAATTAATATCCATTCATGTGGCCTTGTAATAGAGATCGATAATGCATTTGATTTCTTGGAATTCATGATAATTACATGCACCAAACAAAAGAACGTCATCAATGAAGAGAAGGTGTGAAAGAGTTTCAGATGGAGAGAGCTTAAGCCCTTTCAAAACGCCACAACTTCTTTCATTACTCATTAATTTACTGATCCCTTTTTCCACTATAAGGCATAGAAAAGGGGATAGAGGGAATCCTTGACGCAACCCTTGGGAAGCTCCAAAGAATTTCGAAGGGGACCCGTTTATCAACAACACAAAGGAGGCAAATTGGACACACCCCACAATCCAATTGATCGTAGCAAGGTTCATCCCCATTTGGACTAAAACCAGACGAAGAAAGGTCCAACTCACTTTGTCGTAGGCTTAGATAGGTCCAACTTCAACATGACATAGGGAATTTTAGAAGTTTTAATAGAGTGCATTGCCTCTTGTGCCAGAGCTACCACATCATGGATTTGATGCTTAAAGAGAAAGCCAAAATGTTCCTCAGAGATGAATTCACTAAGAATTGGTTTGAGCATGTTTGCTATGAGTTTTGAAACCACCTTATACACCACATTGCAACATGATATCGACCAATAGTCCTTAAAAGACATAGTGTCCTTCTTTTTTGGAATAAGGGATTAAAAGGTTGACTTCATCGCTCCCAAAAAATTTCCACTACCCTTAGATTCCTAAACCACCTTCAACAAATCTTCTTTCAATGGATAAAAAAAACCTATATAAAATTCAACTGAAAATCCATTCAAGCCAAGGCTTTCACCTTTCTTCATGACAAAGAGAGTTGCTTCAAGCTTCGCCTTTGATACTTCGGCTTCCAAATCTTTGTTCATTTATGTAGAGAAAACCTTAGGAAAAAGTTTTGAAATTGCCAACATTTCCAAGATAGGACATGCAAATGACTCCTTGAAAAGAGAGCTAGAATGTAACTTGGATGCTTCCGCTTTTTCCTCAAATGTCTTAGCCAAAATTCAATCTAAATTAGAGATCTCCCTTATAGTATTGAGGTTCTTCTGGTGGTTGGAATAATTGTGAAGTAACTTAGTGTTATTGTCCCCATCGGATAACCAAACTGCGTGGCTACGTAACCTCCACGAAGCTTCCTCTTTAGCCAAGAGGTCATGTCTGAGACCAATCAAATCCTTCAAAGAAACCACCTCCTCATCAGAGAATATGCTCGAGATATTGGATTTATATAAGGATTCAATCTTGAGTTCAACCTCTTTAAGGGTTACATGAGAATGTTGATTAAAGTTCAACGCCCACTCTTTCGTCAACTTTTTAACCTTATGGAGATTGTCATGAAATTGTTTCATGTATGACTTACTTACATAATTACGAAGGTGGGACCAATTAGAAAGGATTAATTTCATGTAATCATCTTTGGAAAACCAAATATGATTGAATTTTAACAGAGCTAGAGGACATTGCTCTTTGGGTTCCAATTTCAAAAGGATGGAAAGGTGGTTTGAAAGTCCACCGGAACTAATCCAAGATTTCATAGTCCATGGACCTTCAATCAAGGGTTCAAAAATCAAGAACGTGTCTAGCTGCTTAGACATCCCTTCATTCCCTTTCTTCCCATTTCTCTAAGTAGGTGTGAGATTGGGAGGTTCAAGATCAACCAGGTGACATTTTTCCAAAAGATGTGTGAAAAAACCTTCTAAAGGGTCCCTGTGAGGATGCACCCCCCAAAATTCCCTAAGAGATAAGGTAAAATCAAAGTCACCCCTAGGATGATGTTATCCCCAAAGAGGACACCAGAGGATAACAAATTGTCCCAAAAGGGTTGCTTGTTCGAATAGGGGCCATAGAGATTGATAAAAAAAAATGATGAGGCTAGATTCCGTGCTTCCAACTCCCCCATTATACCAGAGTTTAAAAAGGAGGTAAAAAGATATTTTAGGTAAGGAATCCATGTCATCACAAGTCCTCCAGAATGACCATCAAAGTCCAGGGAGAAAAATGACCAACCTTTCAGCCAGGGGGAAAGAGCCTCCACGACTCTTGCACCGATACAGATGGTTTCTTGAAGTAAAATAACATCCAGAACATAATATTTCACTGGCCTTCGAAGGGATAGCAACTTGGGTGCACCCCCTACCCCACGAATGTTAAAAGACAAGCAAATGATGTCTTACCCTTTACATGTGCATTGCCTGCTCTAAGGGCCTCAATAATAGTTTCTTGCTTACCAATTCTAATTTCTTTCTTCGCTTGAATTTGCGCGAAGGATATATGAGATTTATGTCCCACCAAGGAGCCCACCGATTTTTCCAGGGTGATGCCACCGATAATGGCCCCATCCTCTTTTGGTTTTAGGCAAGAATGAAGCATATAACCAGATGAGTGTGAGGGACTAAACTGTCTAAAAGTATCATAATCTTCTGAGGTTGCATGAAGGCTCTAAGAGGCCTCTCCAATGCTAGCCATCGTACTAGCAACAACGGGGACAACAGAGGGGGAGGGAATCTTTTTCATCTGGACCTTTTCGGGTGACGAAGGAAGAGTTGATGTCATAATGTGTTGGACAGGGCAAGAGGGGGGAGACCCACGTTCAACAGAAACCAACGATACAGGGATATCCAGGGGGTGAGGAATACCATCTTCTTCCAATACCTTGGTAATGGAGGGAGGGGAAAGGGAATCAAAGGGATTACCTTGGATATCCTCCATAGAAGAAGTCACAAAAGGAATAGTCTTCAATTCTGGAATTTGCACGCTTGCAACCTTTTTAGAAGAGTGCACTAATGACGGGAGTCCCTTCTTCTCTACAAACCGATTACTTAGGATTTCAAAATTTCTTAGGCAGTACCTTCATCTTGGGGAAAAGGACATCGATCCAAGGTATGCTAGACTTTATGGCAACCAAAACACCAGAAAGGGATACACCAATTGTCTATCTTTTGAACCCAAGAGAAATCATCAACAACCAACTTTATCTCTTCAAGAAGATCTTCCTTCATGTCTAAGTCAACTTGAATCTAGGCCCAACAAGGGTCCTTAGAATTCCAACCTGATAAATTTTCCCACTTTATTACCGATGAAATCTAGGGATCTTTTCCTGCCAAAAAATCATTGGGAGCCCCAAGAGTATAACCCAAGCTATCAGATAAGAAATTGGCTATGAACCCCCCATTCCTTTAACACCAACCCCAAGGGGCCCCAACTCCAATCACACTAAAAAATAAAACGTCTAAGTTTTGAAGAGGAAGCAACTCGGTCTGTAACCAATGATTGGAATCCAAGACTCTTCCAAATAGTACCTCAATCTCTCAGAATGAACAAACTTTCCACGGAAACGACCGACCGTCACTTTTCCCATCAAGTCCAGAGTGTTCTCCACTGGGACATCTTCCCCTAACACCATCCTAATTCTTTCTTTTCAGGCCCTAATGCACTTCTAGTTTCTCTTTGTCGGAGGGAATAAAGGCAATGAAGTTTGAACAAAGGGGCGAACAGACGAAGCAGACATTGGAACAGAGCGAGGAACGAGAGCACTATAATATTGATGGGGAGAGACTTCAATGCCACGCGAAGGAGAAGCAACTCCAAAATAAAGGCTACAACAATGTGATGGTACATCACCATGCATGGCATGAGGGCTAGCTGAAACTCCTGCACATCCTTCTGCGTTTGAAATGCCGCATGTCTCTCGTAAGGGTTAGAATTTTGTCGAGTATCTAGCCCGTCTATCCAACTATAGGGTAATAAACTCTGCATCCGGGCAAAATATTTTTCCTGACAAAAGGACATCTGCCTCGAAATCTACCTCGTTTTCTTCCATTATGTGCCAAGAAGATCACACAAATTACAGTAAAACCTTCATTCAATTCACCCTGTCATCTTTACCGCAGATAGGAGGTATTCCATAACCCTCGTCGGAAACGCTACCTTGGACCTTTTCTCTTCATACCGCAGGCCCAAAAAATCAACTTAATGGCGAAAAAATCATTTTAAATACTGCCAAGCCACACCAAATTGGTGTATGAGACCCCCTTGTTTGTGGGACAAGGGACCCCCCTCCGCCCAACGATACTAGTAAGGAGGTATACATACCCTACCCCCCTCTGGATTTGAACTTGTGACCTCTTAAGAGGAAACACATGATCTTAACCATTAGGCCCACTATATATATATATATATATATATTCACCAAAAAAACCATTATCTTACTATTCCATTAAGAATCAAAGATAAAAGTACATGTCTAACATAGTAAAATACTATGCTTCAGATCTCAAAAAGATATCCCTCCCAACCTTATACCTTATAATCAAACTATACAAAAACAAAGATCATGACCTTTTCCACCATGGAAACATATATTCTATACAAGTGTCAAAAACTTCTCATCTGAAAAATATTGCTTGCTAGTAGGTCACAAAACTTCATTAAAACACAACAAGCAAAATAAGATTCTCTAAAAAACATCTATATGGTCTCTAGAGACCACTTCACCATCTCTCAGTTCTTCATAATAACATATCCATGGAGAACTTGTAAGAGCCTCTTTGACATCTCGTCTACTTCAATGTTTAGTTCCATGTATATATGTGAAAACCCAATTATGTCGAAGGCAACGACGCAATCCAAGATTCTTTGACTCCAATGTTGATGAACGATACTTTTGATTTCGCCTTTGCCCAATATGCAATTAATGACCACCTGAGAATCTCCAAATACCTTAAAACAGTCCATACCCAACTTTAAAGCCAAAGTCAACAAATTCCACAAGCCCAACATCTTAGCTTTTGTATTCGTGCCCACACCTCCAACCATCCATCCTTTGAAATTACTAAAATGGTTTAGTTGTAAAACAAAACCTGCTCCACAAAATCCCCGTTGGGCCGCACCATCGAAAAATCCTTTGACAAGAAAATTCGTCATAGGTAGACCGGAAATAATCCTCTTAGATTTCAACTTAGGCAATTTTTGATGTTCATAGAAAGAGCATTTAATATTGTTAACCAAGATTTCCAAAGAATAATCCTTGTGGTTAAAAATTAGGGAGTTCTTGTAACACCAAATACCCCAACAGGTAAATCCCGAAAGAATCCTCAGAGAATTATACCTATTGAGCCAAAATTTTAAATCAAATTCCAAAGAAATCCCTCCCCAAACAACATTTGTATTCAATAAACATCGCAACATATGCCAAATGTTTTTTGTAAAAGGACAATGAACAAACATATGTTCAACAAATTCTTCATCTGACTTACAAAGGCAACAAACTCCAGGACCTTGCCATCCTCTTTTCCTCAACATATCCCAAGTCAGGATCTTTTTATTTAAACACAAAGACAATAAGCACTTCAAGTTTACAGGAAGATTCCAATTAAAAATATTCTCTGACCACCAAGGAGCTGGAACAACATTTATAAAATTAAAAATCATAGAGTATAAAGCATTTACTAAGACAAAACCCGATGGATACCCTTTCCATACTATACTATCAACTGTAGTGCCCAAACAAATTCCTGCCCTACGAAGGCCATCAATATAAGCATCCCAACAAATGCTCAAGAAACCACTTAATCCCAAAGTCCGTGCCAAAATCCAGACTAGAGATCCTCCAAATATAGATCAACTTCCCAAACATTGATCTAGGGTTTGAATGCCTAAGGAGTTCAAATAACTCACCATCAAATTAGGTAGTAAGTAGCTATCTTCCCCTCCAATGAAAGGATCGATCCCAACACGAACCAACCTTCCATTACCGATCTTCCATGCAACCAACTGCCCTATCCAATGAAAATGTTTGACAAAACCGTGGCAAACAATGGAACCACCAATAGGATTGTTAGCATAATTTTTGATCCAATCGACCAAGGATTTCCTTCGAAAGTATTTGGCCCTTAAGATTTCTCGCCACATGCATTTACCACTCAGACCAATCCATATTGTCTTTAAAACAAGAGAAATATTAAACCATTTAATATTTTTGATGCCCCAACCACCCAAAACTTTTGGCTTTGAGATCGACTCCCAAGAAGTTAGGTGTATTTTACTTTTTTGATTTATTGCACCCGACCACAAGAACTGAAAAATCTTACTTCGAATAGTCTTAATGATGGACGAGGGGACCACAACCAAAGAGAATCAATATACAGGAATGCCAGACAATACATAATTGACAAGGTTAATCCTGACATCCAAAGATAACCATCTATAACACCACACATTTATTCGGTGCTCAACGTTTTTAATAAGCCAATACCAATCCTTGACTAGATACTTATTTGGTTTTAACAAGAAGCCTAGGTATTTCATACCGAATTCAAAGTCTCTCCATCATTAAAAAGCAAAAAACTTTGAATTTGATTTAAAATCTCTAGGCTAATATCATGAAAAATAAAAGTGGATTTTGAGGGACTCACTTCCATATCAATCGCTTCACAAAACAACTTAAATATAGTTGAGAATTCATGTCATTCACTAACACTTCCATTGCCAAAAATCATGATATCGTCCACAAACAACAAGTGAGTAATGAAATTCCCATAACAAAGTTTAATGCGAGATAACTTACCATCTCGTTTTTCATTCTTAATCAGGATACTTAACCCTTCAATAACCAGGAGAAAAGCAGGGGGTAACCATGTCGAGTGCCTCTACTTCCTTTGAAAATTTTTGTAGGATTCCCATTGATAAGTACAAAGAAACAGATAGAAGAAACATTGCCAATAATCTAGTTTCTAACATTTAATGGGAGATTGATTTGTAGGAGAACCAATCTTAGGAAATTCCAATTTACTCGATCATACACGTTCACAAGATCCATTTTAAGAATCAAAGCCTTCAACTTTTTTGTTTTGATTGAATGCAAACCCTCCTGTGCCAGTCCTATAGCTTCCATAATATGTCGATTCTCGAGAAACACAAACTGTTCTTTGCTCATAAAATGAGTCAAAAAAGATTTTATTTTGTTAACAATGATCTTAGAGTTTAGTTTATAAATGAGGTTACAAAGGGAAATTGGTCTAAAATCCTTGAAAGATTCGGGTGTACCAGATTTCAAAATAATAGAAATAAATGTAGAATTTATTGCTCTTGATGTATTCCCAAATTACCTAATCTCCTCAACCATATCGACCAAGTCCTTGCCCAAAATGTCGAAAAAACTGAGAAAAAACTCCACAGGCCAACCGTCTGGATCATGAATCTTAGATTTTGCAAAACTTTTAAAAGAAGATTCCACCTCTTCCAACGAAACTACCTTCCCAATTAAACCACCTTCCACATCTGTAAAAAACCTTGGGTATTGTTGAACGACACGCAATTGAGAAAAAATATTATCATTCCCAGGATCCCTAAATAGCTCAGAAAAATGTTTGATAGCTTCATTGTGCAAATCCTTTGAAGAACTCACCTAACATTCACCACCAGTGAAAATGTCCCATATAGTATTATGTTTTCTTCTGTAATCTGCATAAACATGAAATAATTTTGTATTGTTATCCCCCTGTTTTTTTATCTAGATAGCCCAACTTTTTAATTGTCAAGTGTCTTCCTCAATTTTCAGTATCTCAGCTTTTCTGCTACTTAAATACTTTAATTTGTCTAAATTCCTTTTAGAGAAAACACCATCGAAGTTCCCAACCAAAATGTCTTCAATTTCATCCCGAATTTCAACCAATTCCATTTGTAAGCCCTTCTTTTTTTCCTTTTCCCATGAGATAACTCGTTTCTTTAGAGAAGAAAGTTTTCTAACTAATTTTCTCATTGCCAATTCCTCAGGATCCAAATCCACCTTTGCCCAATGCAAACGAACAAGTTCAAGGAAATTACAGTTGTCCAACTAGACCTCATTAAACTTAAAATGTTACATGTGCATTATAGATTCCACTTCAAACTGAAGACACATTGGATAATGATCAGAAATGTTTGAGTTCACAACCAAGGATCTAACCCTATCCATCTTACCCATAAGATCTTCTACCACAAGGAATCTATCCAACCTTTTTCCAATCCTCCCTGAATCACTCCTCCCATTTCTCCATGTAGGAGTAAGTTTTCCAGGAAGCATATCAATTAGTCTATAATCAACCATCATCGGACCAAAGTATCCAACCAAAGCATCCGGTCTAGCACGACCTTCCCAGATCTCACTAGAGGCCACCACAAAGTTTAGATCACCACAAAAGAGGAGACCAAGATTGGAAAGAATACCACTATGTTGTATCATGTCCCAATATCCCTATCTCCCAGAAAAAAGGGCATAACAATTGACTACCCTTATTACATCGTTCAATCCCCTAATCCTCCCTTCAAGAAGCAACCCTGCACAACACAAGAAAGCCTTGATAAAAAGAAAAAAAGAAAAAAAAGTGTATTCCAGATAGCACAAAGACCTCCAGACAACCCCTAAGCCCCAATGACACAAACTTCCCATCCAGGAAACACCTTCATAAAAACTTCACAAGCCTTACTAGCCTCACACATTGTCTCTTGTATTAACACCACATCTGGACGCAACTTCTTAAACAATCTCTTAAGGGATAATAGTGTGGGAGCACCCCCAACTCCCCTAACATTGAAAGAAACCATTATCATTTGATCAACTCTCTAAAGGGCATATTAGCTCTAAGGGCCCTTAAATGTGAATCTGTGGGAAGGGGGGAGGGGGATACATTCCTCAATCTATCAGATATAGGAATATATCCGGGATCTGGAATCAATTTCTCAACATCCATAAATTCTTCATTATCTTTACTCCCTTTTTTTCTTTTTCCTAATTGTCACATTTTTGCACCGAATATAATTTATAGGTTCAATCCCTACTTTGGATGATTGTTTGTTAAAAAAAACCTTGAGCAGTTGGAGTTCCGCCACATCTTTCAAAGATGAAGAAAGGGATTGACCAGAAAGACTATTAAGCAAAACCTCATTGGAGTGGTTTAAATTTTGATAAAAAAAGTCTGACAGATGGCTCTTTGGTCCAAATCTAAGTTTAAAGAAGAGATATTGGACACCAAGGAAGAATTAGCCGGGATGCCAGAGCCCAAAACTGTCGAGGAAGGAAAAGGGGAAGAAAGGTTCCCACTCAAACTAGACCCCTTAGGGATAGGGTTAGAAGAGGTAAGAGACAATTGGAGATCATGGTCCCCCAAGGAGTCCATATCAGGCATCCTACCATTAATCTTATAAAAGTCTTCAACATTCTCTATAAATTTCGACTCTAATTGATTTAGTTGATTAGTAACACCAAAACAGAGAGAAATAGAATTACCATGAAGAACATCCTTTTCTCCAGTCTCCACAGCTATATCTGGCATACCAGTCTTCAAAGCCCATGATTCCTCCAAGCCCACCTGTTTCGACAAATCACAAACATGTGATACGTCGCCCTGAGACCTAACAGACTGGTCTTGGCTCGAATCCAGACATTTATCCTTCAGACCCTTCACAGAATCAGCTTCAACCAAAGACAGACCCGTGCAAAAATATCTAAGATGACCCGTCATCCGACAAAAATGACATCTTAAAGGAATGCCGAGATAATCCATCTTTTGAACAAAGGATAATTTTCCCCAACAAATATCAGCCTCTTTTGACAATCCTCCTGCGACTTGGAATTCCACA
Organism: Picea engelmannii; assembly: GCA_009831015.1. Classification (NCBI taxonomy): domain Eukaryota; kingdom Viridiplantae; phylum Streptophyta; class Pinopsida; order Pinales; family Pinaceae; genus Picea; species Picea engelmannii. The sequence goes on along the minus strand of ML813433.1, from coordinate 55,649 downwards.
AGTACCCTTGCCATCTTTCGATCTGGAGAGAATAGGGAAACCTCATCCAACGAAATAAATTTTCCATCCGTATTAGCAAGCTCAACCAGAAAATCTTTAGACCAGAGATGTAAAGGAAGACCAGGGAGCAACTTCCACAAGTGTCTCTTGAGAATGGGCTCACTAAGTGGATTGGAAGCAACATTCCACCTCTGAAGAAAAAAAGATCATTTTCCAAGCACCCACGATCTGTCTAAAACCCTTTGCACATCCGAGTCCTTCATAAACTAGAAGCATACCCAACCCTTCATTAGGGTTAAATACCTGTGACAATAACTTAGAAAGGGTTTCCACTCTTCATTTATCCAATTGATGACTTCTCCCCTGATAAGAGAGATGTATTCAAATCTACCCACAAGGGCACGATTAAACATAGCCTCAACCCTATCCAGCCTAATGTCTTCCCCCATAACCATCGAATATCTCTTAGCATGCACTTTAAACACCTTTGAAACCTGATTCTTCTTGGCCTTAGCTCCAACCAGTTTCTTCCTACCGATCTCTTATGTGCCTTCACTATGATCTGTTCCTGACCCGAGGACCTCCCCAGACTACTAGCATATGGATGCACAAACCCTTTCGATCGCAGCATGGAAAATGAAGGGTTTGGAGAAGGGTTTACTTGCTCCAACAAAACCTTAGATCGAATCGAGAAAAGTGTCTGAGGAGTCACATCACCTGATCTCATGACAAATCCTGCCATCTTGGCTCCACACATGGCCTAGAAATGCGACAGATCTTCAACCTAAACTACAGTACCCACTCCACACCTCACCAAGTCTTCAGGCTTTCCAGCATACACCCCACCAAACCCGCTCTATATTATATTTGTTCATTACCACCTCTATCAACCAAGATCCTTAACCCTATCCTACAATTATATATAGGAAAAACAAAAATAAATAAATGAATTTCAATTATTATTACATATAAGATACATGATAAAATAATATAAAATATATTTATAATTTGATTGAGAAAAATAAATGTAATATTTATGAATTAAAATAAAATATAAATAAAATTCTTATGTAAAATGGAAAAAAGACACCAATATATTAAGTTTTTTTGTAAGCTAGAGATTTCTATTACGTTCTGAAAACAAAGATCCAGATACATAACAATAGACCTGATGTCAGAGCTGCTAATAATGGAAACCAACTCCAGCATCAGGTCTGAAATGTCTGCTTCGTGGGCCAAAATTGATATCCATAATACCATTGTATTGTCTATAAAGCAGACATATATATATAATAAACGCAGAAACTATGAAAACTGAGAGTTAAAGAGAAACATAGAGCATAGTTGGGTGGACTGATCAAACTCCTAATGGGCTGCCACTACCATTGCACTAGGGAGAATCCGACCAAACTGGGACAACAACTCGCTGGCATGACCTCTTGGTAAAACTGGGACAACAACTCACTGGCATGACCACTCTTGGTAATGCTTGCTTGGTTGTGGGGTGGAGAGAAGATTATAAAGCTCTCAGATTTTGTGTTCCATCATCTCCTGACGAAATTGTTGTTCCACCATGTCCCTTCGAAGGTCAAAGATCAACTCAAGCAGATCGTCTGGAGATTTTGCACCTTGATCCGGAGAGCTGGAGCCTACATTATCCCTCTTGGGCACATGAGTGGTCACTTCTTGATGAACAATCCTCTCAATAGCCGCAATGAGGATGTCCTCATTGTCCTAGTCCAGAATCGATGACAATTCCTCCCCCACGACCTCATATCCCAGTGCTTCTTCTTCAAGAGGGATTTCTGACAAGTCTTTGTCTTCTTCCATTTGATTCAATGTCCGATGGGCTGAGCTAGAGTCATTGGATGAGGGAGAAAGATTTATGCGTTGACTTGAATAACTACGAAAAATGCCACTACCTTTGCAGACCTTGCCCCTTTCACGAGGCATGTTGCGAGGAGGGCAAAAATTCAACACACTATCGAGAAATAACCAGGAACAACTGGAAGCTTGAAGCCACAAAATGAGAATGGAGTGAAGCGCCTTGCTTCTCCCAACATTTGATGGCAAGGGCTCGACGAAGTCTGTGCTAATGGTGAGTGTACCCATTTCTAGGTCTTGAGTAATTAAAGCATCCATAACCGTATCATAAACGCCTTTTGTAGGAGCAGTACCAAGTCTAGCATAGCTAGTCAACGACGTAACCAAAAGCATTAAGTCTTGCACGAGGGAATGATCTCGATTATATGAGCCTGCGTTAGCAACCTATCTCAAATGATGAGTAAAGCGCCTAGTGGTTGCACAGAGTGCCAAGTAGTGTGATGCCATGATTGATCAGGTGACACCCCATCGGGGGACCAATATATTAAATTAAAAAAACAAAACATAATAATAAAATTTATTGCAGTGCCTCCTTCAAACAATATATAGCAATGATTTAGTTTTTACTGTTATATTAATTCAGTTTGACTTCAAAATTTTTGTAAAGAACCTAATGTGTAACATAAGAAACTTAAAATTTTATTTTTTAATATGTAAAAAAGGGTAGTTTTCTTACATTTCATTAGTTGATAGTTTTATAATGTTATTGCAACCTTCATTTATTTCGAAGTTTCAGACACTTATTTCGAGGTTTCAAGCAGTGAAATGTAGTACACAGGCGGTGGAGTGTAGTATGCAACCTTTACGTTGACTAAGGCTGCTCATACTGCCTCAAGCACAAATTCTTAGGAGGCAGTATGAACAGCTCTGCTGCCCTTGTTAAATATGAAAATATTTGCTCTCTATTTTTTAAAGTGTTTAATCGATCGAAAAGAAACATAGATCTAAGCTTATTTTCATAAATTTCAAAATTAACTTGCTTAAAACAGCAAGTTAATTCTACCTGAATTGTTACTCCCGAGTTGTAATATTTATCCAACTGTTTTTCATATGCGCCATTCTCCATCGAAAAAAATTGTAGATATGTTGCCAAAACGCTAATTTGTTCTTTAAAAACAAAATTCAAACCTTGAAAATTACTCAGTGTTCACGACAAAATAATTCACACCTACACAGGAAATGATGATGTTCTCGTATAGAGCGCACATGCCTGTCTGCAGGTTAAGTACAAATATTTTTAGCTCCGCGCGCAAAAGGAATGAGTGTATATTTGCCAGGTCGAGATAACGAGGTTGAAATATAACACGCAGCAAAAACGTCGCCTGAGAGATTCGAGATAACGAGGTTGAAATATAACACGCAGCAAAAACGTCGCCTGAGAGATTCGAGATAACGAGGTTGAAATATAACACGCAGCAAAAACGTCGCCTGAGAGATTCGAACTCTCGCGGGGAAACCCCATGTACTTAGCAGGCACACGCCTTAACCACTCGGCCAAAGCGACAGTTATATTTAAGTAATTCCAAATTGCATTTTGTGTGAAAGTGGATGTCAAGCAACAAACGTTCCTGAGAAAGAGAACTAAATTCTGGAAACGGTAACGACTAGTTTGCCATAATCTGTTATAGAAAGAATGAACAATTCCTGAGAAAGAGAACTAAATTCTGGAAACGGTAACGACTAGTTTGCCATAATCTGTTATAGAAAGAATGAAATTCCTCGCATAGGCGTACAACATGAAGCTGAAAAATGTCATTGGAGATGCGGGGTATCGAACCCCGTACCTCTCGCATGCAAAGCGAGCGCGATACCATTTGAGCTACATCCCCATTATGTTATTATTGGAATTCACATCTTTGATCTCTTTTATTTAAAGTGTCAAACGAAATTTTCATACCAAACACAAAATAGTGGGATTCCCATATTCTTTTTTCACATCTTGTATCATTTTGTAATTCAATGCAGCCAAAAATAACAACAATCGCATGAAGTTTGACCCTAGATGAGCTCTATGTGATTCCCTAGGTACCTTTACTCACTTTGTTCCTTGTTATTAGTCTAAGCATTCAATGTAAGTAATGAATTTTATTTGTTAATTGGGTTTTGTTCGGGGAGTTGGGAAGAATGATTGTTATCCTCTTCACTCAGGGTCAATTCTGCAAGTGACATGTTGAGCTCTTAACGAGTATATTATTGTAATGGCTTTGAGGAGGCATGTCGTTGACCGACCTTGTACCCCAAGATTCTAGGATTTACCCTAAATACCATCCTCAAAATGAGAAAAAATACAATGTCGAAGCAATCACAGACTCTGTTTCACCAAAGCTATCGGGATGGAGATAAGGTATGTCGAAGCAATCACAGACTCTGTTTCAACAAAGCTACCAGGATGGAGATAAGGTTTTTATACATATCAGGCTAAGTAAGAGTATCATTTTGTTTGGGAATGGGACAAAGTTGTCACCTTGATTTATAGGGTCGCTTAAAATTTTGAGTATAATTGGACCATTTGCATATCATCTTGTATTTCCACCCCACTTGCATAAAGCTCATGATGATTTTCATGTATCAGTACTACACAATTATTTATCTAAGGAATTTCATATACTTCAATGGAAATAAATACATGTTTCAAATGAGGGAACTTACATGGTCAAGTCCTCATGTATATTGGACTAGAGAGCTCGACCGCTTAGGAACTACTTGTTCCAATGAAATAAATACAATCGATGATATCCTATCTGAAAGGATGCAAGGACCGTGCATTGATATTACCCTACACTTTTTACTTGATTATGACTTTGGGATGAAGTTTATTGAAGGGTGGGTATATGTAACACCCCACATTTTGGCCTTAGGGATCTACAACTCTAATTTTTACTTATTTTAGTAATTCATTTGCTTAATATCTTTTTAGACTCATTTAAACTGATGAATACATTTAATATGTGGATATTTTGACTTATTTATGTGTTTATGGTATATGATTTTATATTTTAATTATGATCATAGTTATGTGATTTCATTCAAACATGTAAATACAAATATGAGATTTTGGTACAAGAATACTGATTCAAGATTTATGTTATATGTATATGGATGTGATGCATGGTGTAATGAATATATGTTTCTTTCTTGAATATTAGTACATGAGATGGTTTATCACATTAAATTGTTATATTTCTATATGGTTGGGAGTTATTAATAAGCTAGCCTACAGGTTGATGGGCTATGAAATAGTTGAATGGTTATAGTGCCGAGATAACTTGGATGTCATAGAAATTAAGAAGATCATTGTATCACATAAGTTTTACTCATGATGTAATTTATGCTTTCAAACACTACTGTGATTTATGGAAAAGTGTGGTTTTGACATGATGCATGACTTGCTTAGAATGGTTATTCAATTATGTGCATTAAAATATTTAAAAATAGACATTCAATGACTTATTAAAATATTTAAAAATAGGCATTCAATGACTTATTCAGTGGTTGGTGTTGTGCATGGTTGGATATGATTAAATTTAATGGGAGGTTAAATATATTGCATGTGATGAAATTTATTACTTGGGATATGAAGAATTGACCACTTTCCCAAGGAATCTTGGAGGGTAAGCCAAATCAGATCTAGTGATGTCATAGTGGGTTGGGGTATCATATATTTGGGGAAAGGAATAAGTGCATAAATAGGAGGAAGAAATGAGTCTTGGGGGTGTCATATTTAATGTATATTCTACTAGACTAATCTTGAGTGTTTGGAATGGATTATTTATGTATTATATTTTATTGGAGTGATTATTTGGTAGTGTTGTTCTTGGATCCCTAAGCATAGAGGGATAGGAAACTAAATGGTTCTTTGGAGCTAGGAAGCTAGATAAGTTCTTGGTTGGTAAGGAGGATAATTATTTCACTCTATGTAAGTGGAAAGGAAAACTTTGGAGATACTTTTTACATGTTGGATTAGAATACAACCAAGGACAATACAAAATGAGTAAAGAGATATTTTCCCTAATTGTTTACTATGTTTGTTGTTTAAAAATTGCTAAAATAATGTTGCAAAATTCTTAGTTAAATGTCAAATTACATAACATTTATTTATATGAATCAACCATTGATATATTTGGTTTTTGTAACTAGTAGGTTCATATTATGTTCTAATTCTAGAGTATTGTAGGTAGCAATGAAATTGTAAACTAAGTGATTATAGCTATCACAACCTAGGTTGTAGTTGAATTAATAAGAAATACATATTAGATTAAGTAACTTTAACAATAGTAGCTCTCATAGGTTTGTTAATTCTAGGAAGGGTGATACACCCTAGGATGAATCAACAACATGAAAGATTGGAGCCAAGTTAGTTACAAGAGATCCATTTAAAGGTGTTGTGATTACAGTTGCAAGAAACCTAGGGGAGTGAGCGAGGTGGAAGGAGTTTGATCGCTATTTTCATTGTGTAAATGCAAATTAGGGTTTTCAAAGATACAAGATCCCAAAAGACTTGAAGATTATTTGAAAACATGAATAGAATGGTATAAATAAAAAAGGGAACAACTTAAAGGGATATGTGTACATTAGGTTAGATATTGGAGGGTTCAAGTCATACATAAAAATTCTACCATGCCTTCTGACTTTGTGATGCGAGTTTGGTAAGACTATATTGAGGGTATTTGAACCTAAAATGACTCTTTTTTATGCATGTTGTGGACCATGGAACTTGTTATCACTCCGTAAATCTATTTGGTTGATGAATAGATGATGAAGGTAACGTTTTCAACCAACTTTGAGACCCGAAACTAGCCCTTCGGATTTGGAGAGGGCTCTCTCAGAAATGGCGCGGTCTCTGCGCAGGATATGGCTTTGCGAACAATGGCTAGATTTAACATTGATAATAAAAAATTTCTAATTATGTCGGCGCAGAAAAGTAAAACTCGGGCTATGGGGTCGATCCAAGGAAGAGACGGAACAAACGACTCAGTGACTGGATTCTAGAGGGAAAGGCTAGGCGAGCAACAACCTTCAGTGTAAACCGTAAAGTGTGGCGGAGAAAAAACACAAGAAGTAACTCAAGAGCGGCGTTGTGGACGAATTCACAGTTAGATTGAGAGGAAAACGTTTTGTCTAAGTGGCGCGAACAAGGGGCGCAATACAACGAATCTGCACGTTCGAATTTTTTTTTCTGAAATAGACGATATGAGATATGAAATAAAAGATAATAGGAAGCACATACGCAGAGAAAGAGACACAATACATCCAACTATCACAACTAGAATCTTTTCATCAAATCACAGGACCCTTGCATTAAATTTCGGTCAAGACTCATACTTCATACACTAGTATTTGTTCTTCAAAAAATGCCAACCAACCCGGCTTACATCGAAAAGATGAAATATATAAGTGAGGGTGTCCCTTGGGCTGCCTTGCTTTCTAACTGCAAAACCTAGACTAGGAAAAACCGTGCCACATGCGTTAGAAACTCTTCACATGGCACTATATAAAAATAGCAACAATCATTTATGTCTACTAACAACTACCTTCGGGTTCGCCACGTGGTCTTAT